>JAFVLL020039780.1:11462-28453 GCA_021397915.2 Tor tambroides | reverse complement strand
CCCCTGTGAACCAGCCTGAATGGGAGCTTTTCACATTCTTCAGTCCCCTTTCCTCTTATTGGACAAGAAGGCTCTCTTTCTGCCCCCTCTCTCTATGTCTTGACTGAATCTTCTGGGAAAAGTCATCAGACTTGGTGCCAGCCTATGGGCATAAAGAGGGGTGGAGGACAAGAAACACAGAGAGAAAGAGTGATTGAGTTTACGAGGAAGGGGAACAAGAGGGGACAGAGCGATTAAACTGGTGGGGCTGGAAAAAGACACAAGAATGATTCTTAAAAGGTTTAGTGAATGCAGGCACACAAAACTGAACTTACTGCATCATACAATAGATGCTACTGTTATAATTCTTAATTATATAAGGTAAATGTACAGCGTTCCTTCATTTTTATATCTTTAGTAAGAAACCAAATCAGTAGAATGTCTTTTTTTTTCTTACAAAATATTTACATTCTAGTATTCTAGTCAGTGACTGTGGCCTTCCGGAATGCATTAGACATCACTTGGATGCAAAACCTAAAGATTGTAGCTTACACTTAACCGAAACTGTGCAGCATTTTTGATACATTTTGTAGTTATTTTAAACTCTAAGAATGTGTTATTTATTTGAAAGTGTTAGTTTGCCAATCTCTGTGTTCTTGTCCAGCATTTTAATAGCAAATTTCAGAACTTTTTATATATTTATATTTTATACATTAAGATGTATAAAACACTAATTTACAGCTTATTCAACAATACAACATAGTTTATCATTAGTCCATTTTTAAACAAATAATTAGATACTTTGTGTAACTATGTAAACATTCAATTAGCATACTCTAGTAACATTTCTAACTTGCTGACTTACCACAGTCTGTCTGTTGACACTATAAAGAACACTATAAAGAAGTGATCAGAATGTAATTTTGGAAATCCCTGCTTATTTTTATTTATTTTATTTTATTTTATGACAGTAAAGATGTCCCTGAGGACTGTCTCACCCTTAGGACAGGGTGTCTGCAGGGTCAACCTAAGAGAGCTGTCCAGAGTGCTGAAACAGGGTGCTCATTAAATCTGTCACTTATCGCAGATGAAGTGATAAACAACTTAGCAGGAAACACTTGTTAAAATATGAGCTTCATAGAGCAAAATATCATAGAACTATGAAATCATATACTACATGCATTAACTTTTGTTGTAGCAACAGGCTGAATTCTAACTTAAAAGGTGAAGTAATTTTTTTCAGTGGTAACATAATTATCCCAACATATAATGGAAAGATTACCCATGCACATTGGCTCAACCAATGGTGTGAGTTTCCAGATAACTGATTAATAAAGACTTATTTTTACGTGGTTCCTTGCGCAATACTATGCCATGACCTCTTTTACCAAAATGCATGGTTTGTAAATTAATACATTTCGACCTTTGCATGATCAGGCTCATATGTACAACTTTTCTGAAGTAGTAAACTTGCTAAAATGGAATGGTTGCTTCAGAAAATGCATTTTTTTTTAAATCTCATGTTTGGTTTTGTTATCAAAATCGGTTAGGTTTTGGGTAGGATCCGGTTTGGTGGTATTTTAAAACCAGTTCCATATGTACAACTTTTCTGATGTAGTAAACTTGCTAAATGGCAATGTTTCTTCAGAATTTGCATTTTTATCTCACTTTTACTTTTGGTAACAATGGGTTGAGTTAAGTGTCAGTAGTATGATAGAGCATTCGTTTTCTAGCGCCACTTACCAATCATTTAATTTCCAAACTGCCACAATACATACAACAACCAACCCTTTAAACTGTTTTGTATAAAACTGAACATGCTTTTAGAGCCACTCACTGGACATTTCACTTTGAAAGTGTCGCCAAACATCTAAGAGGCCATGCAATATCATGTTGCAGAAATGTCACCAAAGACACATATTTCCAATGAGACTGGGTTGTTTTTTACATTTACAGTGCATTAACAGAACAGTGTTGTCTGATGATTTGCAAAGCTTGCAGTCTGTACATAAAAATGGTAAAACAAAGATTAAATTCTAAATATTAAAAAGTTGCTTTTATATTTTATATCGTACTAGTTCAGTGATTGGACTTTGTAAGCTCGAAAGTTTTCACTTTGCTGACCCAAATCTGTTCTTCGGGATCACATTTCTGTGCTTTTCATCGCGCACCCTGTGGGATCCTTCATGCAGGAGGTGAGAAAGCGAGAGTCCTGTGCTCGCGGGATCTGTGTTACAGGCCTTTGAAACTCTGAGAAGGAGTGACCCGGAGCAGAGGCAGCTCAGCTATTCTGGGTCTTAGCGCTCCACAGGTGTTGGGGTGGAATGTGTTTTACATGATTGAAAGTGTTAATCTGACACAAATGGCAACCCTTGGCTTCTGATGTTGACATTCGGCCTCTAGAGACAATGTTCGCTCTCGCCTGAGCTCGTGGAGCAAACCCTCAGCCTGATTCGTTCTCAAACCACTGTTTGCTCTTGACGTGCCACAGAGGGTTCCATTTCAGCCCATCTCAGTTCACAAAGCTACGCTATTGCAGCTGCTGTGGATTGAAAGCAACATGGCTGAAACAGTCAGCTGTTCATGTAGTTCACTGTTTCGTATATATGATAAAAATGTCAGAATGTGTGAAAACCTTTCATAGTTTACTGTCAGAAGTGGCTTAGTCTTATGTAGCTCATGTGACTTACAGCATATATTGTGCTCCACTTTGCAGTTTGAGTGTAAGATCATTTTTTAAAAAAATAAACTCTGTGACCCATGATAAATTAACCTAAATTAATGCACAAAAAGCCAGATGAAATCAAAATTACACATGCACGTGTACAGGCAGAAATGTTCCCTTTTATTTGATAGGAACAACTGTGTAAGGTCAGAAGGGCAGCACAAAAATCAGTGGTTCATGATTGTGTTACACAACATACATCTTAAGTGTGTAAAATATTAATACAGTGAACCAAATACCGGGAAGGTATCAATTTAGCCATATTTAGAAGCCAAGGCCATTATCAGAATGACAGAATGTTTGATCCCACAGCCCCCCCACCCCATAAAAAATAGAATAAAATTAATTCATGTGATAGAAGTTTATTTTTTTTATTTCATTGTTGAAATAAATAAAACTTGTTTTTTTTTTAAAAACAAAAAACAAAAAACAAATTTCATGTTTTATTTAGTTGTTAAAAAACAAAAAAGTTATGAAATATATGCTTAGAAATACTTAATTTTCTTTGTACTTATTGCCAAATAAATATCTTTAAAATGTATTAGAAATAAATAAATCTTGGGCCAGCAGATGCATCTCTAATCCCACAAATTGTAGGCCAATCTGTTTGACGCTTACAGTTTTCACACTGCTTTCCAGTTTTGTGTACAACATGCATCAGACAGCCAGTGAATAGACCTTGTGTGGCCCATTCAGCTTGCCGTATTAGAGAGGGACTAAAAGTAATTGGACCTCAACAATCTGAACATTATTATCCGATGGTTTGTTCCAGTGGTTGTGTCCATGTTCTTCTGCCGCAGGTTTACAGGTTAGAGTAACAGCAGTTGGCTGCTGCAAACATCCGACTGAAAGCTCCATCTTAAGCACCAGCTTCCAGTCAAGGATGTTTACAGTAGCCCATACTGCCAGCTGACTTTTTGCCCACTACGAAGACGATACGTAAACCTGACACTGACTCTAATACTAATACACTCAAATTTGTGCAATCGCTGGCACAAAAACTTGACAAACACAGCTAAAACTTTGATTTACTTCGTGAGACTGCAGACTTCAGAAGCCTTTCGGCACTCCTTCCTCTGTGTCCATGGAGATGCAGTCATTCCAGCCAGGTTTGGCCCACCTTGTGACACGATGAGGGCTGGTAACCATGACAGAAGAGACATGTCATATTTACATTGAAAACACTGGAAACTCAGCGGCTGTCGTTTGTTTTGCCATGACTCTCCCACAAAGAGCCAATCTGATGAAGCTTCACACGCAACGTATCCCCGCTGACTGCAAACGTCTCCTAAACACAAACACCAGAGCAGCTTCCTGCCAACCCCCTCCAATCACAAATCGTCCATCTATGTTTACTCTTTAAACGAAGCTGTTAGGACCCCTGTTTTGTTAGGGCTGAGATGGCAGATTTCCTCAAGAGCACCTCAACTCCCTTCAGCACTAGACTCAAGGTTGCAGCTCTGAGAAAAGTGACCTCTGTAAGCCCATTACACATGGAACGCCAACTTGAAACTTAAAATCAATAAATCAGCATTATTTTCTGTCATCACTCGTACTTTCCTGTCAGTGTTTCCACTCAACTGGCCTCTAAAACTGGAAATACATGAGTGATAATAGCTTAGTGTCTACTTTGACAAAGTGACAATGGGAATTTGGACTGAGTCTCTTTTCTCTCTATCATGCATCTTCTTTTCTCTGGAAGGAATCTACTGCTGTAGAAGGCCTTGTGCATTCAGAAACTAATTTTTAGTTAGGGAAATAGTTTTAAGATGTTTACTCTTAGACTTTCCCTTTACTTAATATTATGAAAGTATTTCTTTATTTTAGTTTTTAAATAACTAAATAAATAAATACACATTATGTAAAATCATAAGAACTATTAGTTTCTGGATCATTTCTAGGTCACTAATCAAATTTAAAAAGCTTTCTTGAATCTTTTGTACAAATCAGATTTTCTTGCTTCACTAACTCAAACTTTTATACTACTACTACTACTAATGATAATAATAATAATAATATACATACACACATATATATATATATATATATATATATATATTAACATTTTAATAATTATAATTATAGCTTTAATATCAAGTTGTCTGATAAATAGCAGTCTGGTGGGTCTAGCAAGTTAATTTAACATTTTTGTGTTGTTTGCATTAATAGTTCAACTCATTCAGTTCAACATTACATTATCCTCAAGATATACTAAAATATTTTTATTATTTATATTTTAATAATATATTTTATTTTTCCATAATGCATTTTTTTATGATTTAGCTTGTTAGAAATAAAACAACCATTAAAAAAACTTATCTGTTACTGGATGTAATTTATATTTTCACAAGTCGACTCAGCCTAATACTGAGGCTGATTTTACTCTATACAGCTTCTGTCTTAAATATATTTTCTGTCTGATAAACAAAACATCTGGTTAAATCAAGTAAGACCAGACTATTTAAAAATTGCCAGTTTTTGGAGCATTACATGTACCCTGCCAACAGCTATAATGTTCATATTCAAATTTGTGTGTGTGTGTAAGTTCAACTTGTAGCATGCATCCCCATCCACAAACCAGCCGTCAGTAGCATGTGCTGTAAGACAAATAACAGGTTGCTAATGAGACGTGGCTCAAAGTGTGTGTGTGTGTGTGTGTGTGTGCTTAACAGTGTGTTGAGACTGTGTACAGGGTCTGCTGTGCAGTGCACTGACTCTGGTGAAACTCCCAGGGTCCCTTATCCCTCCCAGTGTTCAGGTCACGGCGGGAACAAAGCAAACTTTATCAGACCACTGCAATCCCACATTCCGCAGATTCTTAGCACTTGGCAACCGCATAGCATGTAGTAAGGCAGAGACACAGGGAGAGGGAATTGGGGGAAGGGGTGGAGCGCAAGGAAAGAGAGCGAGACTAAAAGAAAAAAGGAAGGAATCTGGCTGTGAGTCCGAATACACACGGCCTCCACCCAAACAAGGCCTCTGATCACATCAATTATTGGCAATGGTTCCGTTCACCAATAGCTTTGAGGGTCTATTTTGTTCATGGGGCGCAAGTGACATATTTGGTTTATTTTTGATCATGCATTACTTGATGCATTTTAATAATTATGCATTAAATAATAATAACTAATAATAATATGCATTAATTAAAAATAACTCTTTTCATACTGCACAGTGAAGATGTTTCAAGTGACATGATGTTGGGTAGATGATGTCATACTTTTCACCTAATTTAAAGCTAATGGTAGAATGTGCAACACGATTGGACTGACCAGTTTTAGACATGTAAATATTTTTTGCCATAGCATTTTAGACAAACACGTTTTAATCTTAAAATAGTCATTCAACATACTTATCACAAATACAAACACTATTTTCTTTCCAAGTTCCAAACTTAACAACACCCAGACCAAACCTAATAGTTGTCATGAATCTACTAAGTTAGTTTGACTGGTTATGATACTGTATTATACTAAAACTAACATAAAACATTCCCAGACAAGGCAAAGTCACACAAAGATCAGACTATACATGCACGAAACAAAATTCACTTTCAACCTCCTCTTCATTCTTTCTCTTTCTGTCTGAGACTGAGAGTGCAATAAAGCAGAAACTTTTCAAATAACCCTGAATACATTGGTCCAAGGATTTTGTGATCGTCCTGTTCCTTCTGAATCTGTGAAAATACCACCCTTGTGAGCGGCACTCTGATTTCCCCTAGATCAAGGGTCTCATCAAAGCATTCTTCCCTAACGCAGACTTAAACTGTACTTCTCATGATGGCAGATGCCCTGTGGGACAGACTCATTGTGGGGCAGATAAGGTTAAGTCAATGTCTAGAATCCTCCTCTGGCTTTAACAGTAACCACAACTTGTTACCTATTCAAACTTGTCAAATCATTCCGATTCAGAAGGCATCGGTTATGCATTTTACTGTTTTTGTGAGAATGATTTTCAAAATTGAACTGCAGTACTAATAAATAAAAATATACTCTTAAAAATATAGGTGCTTCACAATGCCATAGAAAAAACTTTTTAGTCTAAATGGTTCCATAAAGAAACTTTAACATCTGAAGAACCTTTCTGTTTCACAAAAGGTTCTTTGCGGCGAAAGAAGGTTCTTCAGATTATAAAAAGGTAAGAAAGCGTTCACTTTCTGACACAGTCCACGTGCTTGAGTTTGTCATCAATTGGACAAATGGAGTGAAAGAACATTCGCTTTGACGCGTTTGGTTTAAACAGCACGTTTGCGTCTTTGTACAGATATCAGAAGGTTCCCAGTGCAAGGAACAATTGGATAGTTTATTTTTAATGGCATCCTGGATCGTGTCTGAGGATTGATCGGAGTATTTTGTTTTGTAAATGAGGCACAGTGTCATGGAGAGTTCACAAAGAAACATTTGTTGAAAGATGAAGCGGTACTAGATCTGACTACAGCTGCATCACAAACCGTAAGTAAATCATTTCATAATGCTTTGTCTTGAAATGACCATTTTTTAATCATGTCAAAACACTCACATGCAATAGAGAGGGGGGTGTTGATACTGTTTCCTATGCAATGACGTTAGCCAATCATAACAGTGGCGATTCCTGACAAGCCTTAAAAGGACATGCCCCTTAAAACAGGTTGTAGAGAGAGGGTCAGGATTTATTACGGGTCATATTTATTTATTTTTAATTTTTTTGTGCAAAAAACTTAATTAACATTATAAGTAAACCTCAAGGAACATATTAAAATAATAAAAAATCCATGTCATGACCCCTTTAACTACTTTTACGTGTTGATTTTCCCTTTCTTGTGTTTCCTGATCTTTAAACGCTACAAAACAACACTGTCCCATTTCTAATGCGATGCACCTGAGATGTGAGAAAACTCATTGATATTTTTTTTTTAACTTGTTTCACACAGAATCACTTGTTTCCATTCACTCACATTGCTTTAACTCTCTGTCTCCTTTTTTCCAGGAACCCAAAACCACCCAAAGCAGAATCAGATGAGCGAAGGCCTCTCTGACCTTGCTGGAGGTCACACTCCTTTGCACTCGACGGGCAGTTAAACACAGTTCCCCGATTCCAGGCACGAAACTCACAGCAAGAGAACAAGTCATCTGTGTCACCAGAACACTGATTAACAGAAAACGCTAACTCTCAGAGGTCAGCAGGAAGTCATGCCACTCCGACATTTACACTCTAATGGCTGCTTTGTAAAACTGAATTAGAAACGAGAAAAGAAACATGAAATGAAGAATGAAAAAGACTTACTTAACGTGTCACGTGCAGTAATGAAGGGTTTAATGAATAGATCTTGACACATTGTCCTCCACTGGCTCATGCCAACCCACCCAGCTACAATGCTAACACCTTCATGTTTTTAAATCAGCTTTGTGCACTGCTAAGGTTACATTTGATTGGCGGTTTCACAGATGCATAACTCAAAGTAATGTACTGTGGCACAGATGTGACAATGAGATAAGAAGGAACTGCTGGCCTACATACTATTCTTACTGTTCAAAGACTAAAAGGCTGTTCACATCAAGGACAATAACTCTAATGATAATGATAATTATAACTGTAAAGTTTTATAAATCACCCTAATTCTGTGAGAATAGGGAAGTCCACACCACAACTATAACAATAATGGCATAGTGGAACGAACCAATGGAACCATACCATTTTTTTTCCAGCTGATGAATGCTAAAAACATTGATAGCCAATGAGAATCCATCTGACTCGCATGTAAAGCAGCAGATGACAAAACTGCAGTGTGTACTTAAACAGAACATTACAGAACGGTTCATTGGCGTGGGCGCTAATATAGTTATCATTATTGTTATCATTCTTGGCCAAAATAGGCCTTAAATGTATAGGCCCATATGACAAAAAATTGAATTCTAAATTTCTGAATTAATTATTACTCTGGACAAAAATGGCTTTCAAAGTAGCTCAGGTAACTTTCATAAATATTCGATCTAACAATTATTAATATCCTTTTATTTGTAACCTATTACATATGTTCAGTTATACTAACAGATTAAATGTGACCGGCAAAGGTGCCTTCCAAAAAGCTGATATTATTATTACACTTCTGACTTCTCCACTTTATGACAGCTGGAGCGCCATA
Source organism: Tor tambroides (assembly GCA_021397915.2). Classification (NCBI taxonomy): domain Eukaryota; kingdom Metazoa; phylum Chordata; class Actinopteri; order Cypriniformes; family Cyprinidae; genus Tor; species Tor tambroides. The sequence goes on along the minus strand of JAFVLL020039780.1, from coordinate 19,628 downwards.
TTTAGGCCTAATTTTTGACAGGAACGAAAACGAGGCTGTGAGGATTAGAAGTACAGTGTGTTCAATGGATTTGTAGCCTACAGTAGTTTAATAACATGCCAAATGTTCAGCTGACAATAAAAAAATCTTTCCAAAGAAACTTTCAGTAGACAAAAACTATAAAGATGTGAATTTTACAAAATTACGTTCCCTCACAACATCTGCATTTAATCAAATATGGCGTCTGACTAAAGTAAATGGAAGCGGTTGATTTACCTGAATAGAGCAGCAGTTTTTTAAAGTCAGAGCGTCCATGTCTTCGCCCACTGATCTCTCTCTGAGCGGGTTTCTCTCAGTACTGAACAGGAAATGGAAAACCCGGACTGGAGTACAAGGCGGGTGATGACAGAACGCTTTAAGATCATGTCTGTCAGTCCGCTCCACTCTACAAGGAGCTCCAGACCGGCTTTTAGTGTGTGAGTTGCTTGGTGATTTGGCGGAGAAACCATGTCTAAACTGGCCAGTTTTAATAATTATTTAGTATTGTATCTTAATTACTGTAACACTTACAATCCGCCTGTCGTAGAGAACATCAGTAGGGGTGAATACCTGCGGCCTCGTGCATATATGGCCGAATCACATAAATAAAATAGATAAAATCGATTAAGCGCATATATAGCTTACTTTTCTTTTCTCTTTTTTTCCACAACTGAACCATTTCCTGGATACAGCTGTGCCGACTTGGACTGCCTCCTTTACTGTGCAGTTTTCTTTTTGAAATAAACCTACAATACAAACTCTTAATGCATAAGAATTGACCACTCACCTAAGTTACAATCGGAATGTCTGTATTTCTAAGAAAGATCCGTCTGATGAACTTTCTTTTGCAAACTTCTTAGCAGATGCCCGTGACTTTTCCTCCAGCGCTGACAGCAGAAATGCCTTGTGAGAAAATGTATAAATGTCCAGAAAGGATGCCATCTCCACTTCGACTGATCCTTGCCGTGTTCTTCATCTTCTAAATAACTTTATCATGTCTTTAACTTCACGAAAACCTGTTCTCACGTGATTTAAAGTTACTGGTCAAAGTAAACCAGCGCGATATATTTGTATACGCTCTTGGGAACCGCCACAAGTGCGTAATTACGTAATTATCTCACGCGACGCGACAAATATAGAAAGCGACCGTTATAATCAACTAATATTATACTGGTTTGCTTGAAGTTTTGTAGCGTCGCGTCGCTCTTTAGCAATGTAGACACGGTGTTAAGAGTCTATAATAAAGCTTTGTAAGATGGCAACTGTAAGAAGGGGGGCTGCTTGACTTCGTCGTCGTCTGAGCGCTCTGTAAAGCTGTCACCCACTCCGGGCAATCTGTCACTCCTGACTTTTTCTATGCGGATTCCTGAGTTTAGGCCCGCCCCTTTTCTGCCATCGCTGTCGAGTGCTGACCAATCAGCGGGCGAAGCGCTCGTATCCATCATGGTGCCAGCGTTTACATTCACTGAATGACCCGTTGACCGCTGTGCTGTTATATTTGAATATTTTAAACAAGTGTTTTGTATTCTGATTAAATTAACTTAGGTTAAAAAAAAAGAAAAAAAAAGAAACTCATCTTCTTTGCATTTCATCTCTGATCTAGCTTGTTTCCGAGCCTAGCTTTTTAATAAATAAACCTGACATTTCACTATAGGAATATCCAAGTCACTTTGGATAAAAGTATCTGCAAAATATCTATAAATTTAAAATGAATCCCCTGCAGCTGATTTAGTATCAATTATAATGTTTAGATAATTTTGTATATATATTTGTTTACATAATATTCGTAAATTGGTAGTTTTCTTAGTATATTTTATTGTGTATGGCTTAATATATTCACTCCAAAATAAATGCAGTTCAATTAGATAACTAAAATACACTTAATCTCTAGTTTTAAAACCATTTTTTCCCCCATAAATAGATTACATACTCAAGTGAGGGACAGTGAGTGAGTGCAACCAATTTAATATTAAAATAACAAAATACAAAATATTGAAAAGGGGGTCCCTGCAAATATTCAGGTAAAGTGATTATAAAGTGGCATAAAAATTGTAGCATCAACTCACCATCTTTATCTAAAAGTAACATGGCACCATGCCACGCAAAGGTTACTGACCTTGAGGTAAATGCTAATCTTTTTTTTTACACTATTTTCATGGGAGATTCTACTTTTTTTTTAAATATAATTTTTTTTAAATATAATTTGTAAGTGTATTATTATTTGATATATACATATTTAATGTATTTTTATTTTTTTTATGTTCCTGCACATTTATGGGTGAAATAAGACACAAAAGGACAGAGAGGTCATGACTTGTCGGTTGGGTCTTTGAGAGGACAAAAGCTGATGCTGTTTTGCATGCTCCCTTGTGGAATATTTTGAACACAAACTGACCGCCGAGGGCAGAAAAACTGGTTTTTGTGTTGTTGATCATTATAAAGACAATTCACAGTTGGAACTTGCAAGCTGGCCTGTGTGTTGACACAATAAGCAGAAGCTTGTGTACTTAAACTGTCATGAGGGTCAGGGCATTAAGATTTGAAGGCCACGTCACCTCACTATACTGTAGATGAAAACAACAGAACTGATGTTATCAGTATCAGTTCATTTAAAATAGCACATAAATGACCCACAACAATAAATGTTTTTTTTTTTTTTTCCTGCATATTTTCACCTTCCAACAGAAGTTCAGCCATCATAATCAGTCTAAATGGTGTGATGACACCAACACACTTAAAACATGTTACAAAGTTTCTTCTGGCACTAACGTTCTCACAGAATATAGACCATTATAAAACTGCTGCATTGTTTGTTCAAATGTCAACATGATCTACTGGTTTAAAATAATTTGTGCTTTAATAAGCTGCTTTCTCTTTCAGAAGGAAATGATATGCTCAACTACTTCAGAAATGAATCATGATTTCTGTTCTTCAAAATCAGTTATAAAACCAGTCTGGTAAGTCTGCCAAGATATTTTTACTTAGGTTCACGGGTGCCATTTACAGTACGTGTACAGCATTTTTATCTCTACTGCTTTAGTATTATACTCACAGTCATATCAAAGCTTCAAAATATGTATAACATTTATTTTACAATTTTGTAATTATTATTAAAAGGATAGTTCATCCAAAAATGAAAATTCTGTCAACATTTACTAACACAAAAAAAGATATTTTGAAGTTATACTCAAACTATGGAAACCTATGGCTACCATCAACTGTTTTGTTACCAACATTCTTCAGAATATTTTCTTTTGTTGAGCACAAAAGAAGATATTCTGAAGAATGTTGGTAACAAAACAGTGAGGGGTGAGTAAATGATGACAGGATTAGCATTTTGGGGTGAACTATCCTTTTAAATGTGCACTGCACCTTACAACAAATTAAATTCACTTGATTCCAAAAACATAATTTTACCTCCATCTAGTGGAGAAAATACAGTATTACCACTGAGGACAGTTCCACCGCCCTCAAAAAGGAGTGTTATAGTAGTTATATGTTCAATCAATCTATGTACCATTTCCCTTTGTATTAAGTACTGATTGTAAAAATTTTATCAACTAAAATATGTCTGAGAGTGTGCATATATATGGTCATTATGTGTTCTCTTGTACAGGTTCAACAAAGTGTTCGCCACGGTACAGCCCATAGTGGAGTTCGCCCTGCTGGGCAGCGGCCCATGACATCTGTAAACTGCTGAACGGAGCTGCCCAGGTCCCTTTTGGATCTACCACCACCACCCCGCCAAGACCATTCACCCGCTCCTTCATATACGTAAGAGCCAGGTCACTAGCTTCCTCTGGGGTCTTGCCTAGAGAGTACAGAAGAACACACACTTAACTGAACCGTACAAGTAAGCGATTTACTAAAATAAAAAAATACAGTGTACTAATAACAAGTACATGGTAGTATCTTTCCAGATCTCTCTGCCAGATGTATGTGACCATGTAATGCACAATAAGGAAGCAAATGGTTTAAAGGAATGGTTCACCCTAAAAATGGTCATTTGATAAACGTTTACTCACCCACAGGCCATCCAAGATGTAGATGAGTTTGTTTTTTTCATCAGAACAGATTTAGCATTACTTGCTCATCAGTGGATCCTCTGCATTGAATGGGTGCCGTCAGGAGGAGTGTCCACTATTATATAATAATCCACTATTAATACATTCAACTCCAGTCCATCAATTAACGTGCTGTGTTTGTGAGAAACAAATCTATCATTAAGGCATTTTGACTTTAAACCGTCACTTCTGGACAAAATATGAGTCCATAATACCGCTTCCTCCAGTGGAAAACGTCAATCCCCTATTCTCCTCTCACATCAAAATCCACAGACAAATTTGTTTAGAACAGTTTTGGACTGTTTTGACTTGTAAACGGAGCTTGATCTGTGCATATTTTTCTTCTGATTCAGACGAGACGAGACGAAAGCAATATTATGGATAGAGGACTTCTGTTTTAGCTGGAAGAAACTGTTTGAAGTTAAAAACATCTTGATGGATTTGTTTATTACAAGCTTTTTGCTTTACAAGACGTTAACTGACGGACTTGAGTTGTGCGGATTACTTGTAAATTATTGTGATGTTTTTATCAGTTGTTAGAACTCTCATTCTGACGGCACCCATTCACTGCAGAGGATCAATTGTTGAGCATCTGATGTAATGTAATGATGTAAATTTCCCCAACTCTGTTTCAATGAAGAAACAAACTCATCTACATCTTGGATGGCCTGAGGGTGAGTAAACTGTTGGCAAATTTTCATTTTTGGTTGAACTATTCCTTTAAATTATGTGGTTTGTAAGGATTGGATCTTAGGTGAGACCAAATAAATCTTATCAACACCCTGCCCATATCAACACACACATATAGCAAAGTTGACCTCTGCTGCTTCAGCAAAAACACTTCCCGTTGTGTTTCCACACACACAAGGCAAAAGCAGACATACAGATCACCTCAACAGAAAACAAAGGCTAACTTACACTACACAACATACTGTCTAGGTAATGGCAGACCATGTTATTTGAAATGTCCTTCTGAGGATGTGCAGGGAAGTTAATCTTCCCTTTACTGTTCAGACAGTTTACACCTCAGACTTCCATGTGTCTGCTCATTGTAAATGGTGCTGGAGGTGGTTTTACGTAATGCATTGCATGAGACTGACTCAAATTGTTTTTACTCAGACCAATGAAGTGAACAATGTTTGCCTAAACAGACTTGAGGTCAAGCATCTTAATGAGGCTCTAGATCTCCAGTTAATGTGTAGCTGAAGTAATTCAAGCTATTTATTCACAAAAATGTGCCAGAATTTGGTTGCACAGCTAATCATGAACACATCTGAACCGCTCATATGAGCTCATGTCAATATACCTGTTGCTTCTAAATCAGTATTACAGTGCAGATTGATTCATGGTCCAAGATGCGACATTTCTATTTGCCATGCCATAATAAAACTACCGAGTACAATTGCACAGTACACAATCAAAATGATATCAGTTGGTCATATGCCTAGACTAATTTTCTTTATATAAAATTATAATTACGTCCAGTAAAATGTACTGTTGGAAGGGCATTATCACAAAATAAACCCAGACAGGTTCATTTTGATGCCATCATGATGTAAAGCTCTTGCAATTGCACTCAGTTATATATTATTACTCTACAATTCCAGTTACTTTTGTTTTAATTTAACATGTTTAATTACAATCTAACATGTTTTTAGCTATTTTTAAGTTCCAATCCAAATCTAGTTGTCTCTTGCTAGTTATTCTGAGCAATGTTTTCATTCCTTGCTCACTATGTACTATATATTAAAATGAATACCAAAATCCTCCAGGATTATTTACTACATTTGGTAGTCACTTGTTTTGAGACACAGACATTATAACTTGTGTTATTAGGAAAAGGAGTAATATGTAAGACATGAAATGTATTTCACTATTGGGTCATTCCGTGTCAAATCAACCAAATTTCAAAAACTTCCCCGGCTCAAATTTTTGATTTTGCAAATATTTTTTCTGAAGACATGTACTGTATACTGATGAAAGACAAAATATTAAATGTCATGGATGGATATTTACTAATCCACTATTGTATTTAGTAATCCACTATTTTGTAGAGTGGGATCAAAAAGGAAATTTTCACCTGAGATTCAGAGCCAAATTACAAAGGGGTGAAAATGACTTCAGAAAGATTGCAGCATCAAAATGTTATTTTTACACAGATTGGTAGGTCTGTTAATAAAATCTGTTGACTTAAGCAATCTTTGTTTCATTATGTGCCAATGGTGACCACTCAAAATAGGGAAAGAGCATTTTTCAAGTTTTTTTCTCCAAAGTTTGCATGCCTGTAACTCAAAAAGTATTAAAGATATCTTAATGCCCTTTTAGATATTAAGTCTTAACCAACTTTCCTTTTGGCATCTTCCTTTTTAAGGCCCTATATGGTTCAGTTCCAGAGATACTGGAATTTCAATATGGCTCCAGGAGTAAATTGTTAAAATGTATACATTTTCAGTGGTCAAAAACCAAATGTGGGTCACTTTGCAAAAATATGATACTTCTTTTCTTTTAAAGAGGAATGGCTGAAGAATAAATAATTTTTTAAACTAAGGATCCATCTCATTTACTTCTGTCAAAGCAACTGCATTGAACATACCTGAGTGCCATGAATGTTCTTTTTCCAAAGTTTGCATGCCTATAACTCAAGAAGTATTAAATATATTGCAATGTGATTTAAGATTCTAATTCCTAATAAACTTTTCTTTTGCAATCTTCATTTTCAAGGCCCTACATCTTTCAGTCCCAGAGATATGGGGATGTCAATGAGGTTCCATTTTCAGATTGTTGAATATTACCTATTTTTAGGGGTTGAAATCCAGGTGTTGGTCACTTTGTATACAGCTAATTTTGTAATGCTTTTGTAGCATAGTACTGTCACTTTTGATCAATTGAATATGTCCTTGCAGTTTATATAGCATTATATAAATATATAATATGTAATAAATATGCCAATTTTGTTCACCAAAAAAAATAAGAAAAAGACCACAATGCTTTGTTGAACTGATCTTGTAGCACATGCCTTGCTCCATGTGGAAGAGAACGAGTCTAGACAGTGTGATCTTCATGATGGCTTCCCCATGGCCTGTGGGTGAGACAGCCCCAATATTGTTATCTGCATAACCCCCACATCCTGAGAATCAGAAGAAGAAACACAAATCCAGAGTGAGATCTTTCCTATCCACACTCCCGCTCAGCAAACCTGTTGCTCCAGAAAAAAATCCACCTGTTTGAGTCAAACCCTGATAATATTCACCGAATAAGGAAAAAAAAAATGTCTTTTTACATTTCTGCTTATTTACTTGCTAAATCAGACAATACCAGCAGTCTATTCTCCGGTTTACCCAGCTCTGTTTCTATCATTAACTAGTGTGTATGTGTGATTCCCACAGGTTAAAATGTGTCTTGAGAGAATGTGGTGTGGTGTGCTGACCTGGGATTAGATCTGTGGTTTGAATATTAACTCAGCAGACAACAAGCTCTCATGAGCAGCTGAAAATTACACACATTCTTGCATGTCCAAAGGTCAGAGTTCAATCCCTGTCATATCAGCTGCTTAGGTTTTTGTGTGTGTAACACATTTCAATGTTAAAATACTTTCTTATATTTCAGTTTAATACACAGAAACAGCTATATGTCAAACCATTTATAGTCTGATTCCTCGGAAAGGTTAACACTAGAGTTCTGTGGTCCAAATCAAATCAAGACCCCTAACATACATTACAAAGCAGCAAGTTTGGATTTACCAATACATGGTGTGTCTCCCACACGACCCTCCATTTTATTTATCATTCCACCAGTGGATGTGGCACAAGCAACATTCCCGTCTTTGTCCACAGCTACTGCACCAACTGTTCCCATCTTGCCCCTAAAACACATGCATACAAAACAGCTTTAAAAACACACACATGAACAAAATGTTTTAATTAATTTGGTAGTAAAGGAATAGTTCATTAGAAAGAAAGAAATCAAAAATCGTAAAGTTAGTCTTTACACAGATGATGTGTTACTTTTTCTTCAGCATTCACAAACCACTCTCTCTGAGGTAATTACATTAATAAACTCTTTCTCAAGAGTCTCAGATTATTCA
>JAFVLL020039780.1:0-11362 GCA_021397915.2 Tor tambroides | reverse complement strand
ACCATGTAATTTTAAATCACTAACAAACACTAAATTTTAGCTAACATGATGATTTCCATGCTAGTCGTACCTGCAAATGTTCAAGTTGGTTGAGTAGCCTTTGTTAAAGCAAGAGTCTTCATGCATATCTTATGCTATGTTATTTCCTTTATCCTCTTTGAAAACAAAATAACAGTGAAATTTCCAGACATGAAAACGTTTTTCCCATCAGGAAGCATCGTGATTAATTAACTCTAGCAGCGTCTTACCCCGCATTTGAGGAGAGTAACTGTAGACGGGTGTTATTTGCGCACGCACCAGCAGGTGGCTCACGTGAGTCAACATGTGTCAACAGAACCAGGAACTATGATGAAGCAGCGCTAAATATAGCGTTATTATGTCAAAATACGCATGTATTTAATTTTAAATGAAACAAATGTAATCCTGAGGGTATTACCACTTTTTACAAAATGTAACTGTAATCTGAATACTTCGTTTTTTGATGTAACTGTAATGGATTATAGTTACTAGATTTTTGTATCCTTATTACGTAACGCCGTTACATGTTACTCCCCAGCCCTGGTCTTGACACATTGTCCTCCACTAGCTCATGCCAACCCACCCAGCTACAATGCTGACACATGAGGGACACAAAATCTGCTGATTTTTAAATCACCTTTGTGCACTGCTGAGGTTATATTTGATTGGCTGTTTCACTGATGCATAACTCAAAGTAATGTACTGTGGCACAGATGTGACAATGAGATAAGAAGGAACTGCTGGCCTAGTACTTACTGTTCAAAGACTAAAGGGCTGTTCACATCAAGGACAATAACTATAATGATTATTATAACTATGACGTTTTATAAATCATCCCAATTCTGTGAGAACAGGTAAGTCCACATCACAACTATAACAATAATGGCATAGTGGAACAATACCATTTTTTCCAGCTGATGTATGCTAAAAACATTGATAGCCAATCAGGATCCATCTGATGCACATTTAAAGCAGCAGATGACAAAACGGCAGTGTGCACTTATAATAAACAGAACATTACAGAACATTCATTGGTGTGGGCGCTAATATTGTTATCGGTATTGTTATCATTCTTGGTGCAAACAGGCCTTAAATGTAAAGGCCCATGTGACAAAACTTCTTCTTTTTTAACTGAATTAAAAATTTATGAATTAATTAATTGCTTTGGATAAAAGTGTCTACCAAAGTAGCCCAGCTAACTTTTTATTTTTAAGAAGCTTAATCTAACAATTATTCATATCCTTTTATTTGTAACCTATTACATATGTTCAGTTATGCTAACAGATAAAAAGTGACTGGCAACGGTGCCTTCCAAAAAAGCTGATATTATTCCACTTCTGACTTCTCCACTTTATGACAGCTGGAGCGCCATATTTAATTTTTTGACAGGAACGAAAACGTGGCTGTGAGGATTACAAGTACAGTGTGTTCAGTTGATTAGTACTGTAGTTTTTCGCCCACTGTCATCTCTCTGAGCGGGTTTCTCTCAGTGCTGAGCAGGAAATGGAAAACGCGGACTGGAGTAGAAGGCGGGTGATTACAGAACGTTTTGGGATAGAGGGGAAATGTCTGTCACTCCGCTCCATTCATACAATGAGCTCCAGACCGGCTTTTACTGTGTGAGTTGCTTGGTGATTTGGCGGAGAACACATATACTTCCAAACTGGCCAATAATAATTATTTAGCACTGTATCTTAATTATTGTAACACTTACAATCTGTCTGTAGTAGCTATAGAACATCAGTAAGGCTGAATACCTGCGGCCTCGTGCTTATTATGGCCCAATCACATAAATAAAATAGATTAAATCGGTTAAGTGCATATACAGTATCTTACTTTTCTTTTCTTTTTTCTTTTCTCTTTTTTCCCCCACAACGGAGCCACTTCCTGGACACAGCTGTGCCGACTTGGACTGCCTCCTTTACTGTGGAGTTTTCTTTTTGAAATGGATCTACAATACAAACTCTTGAATATGAATTGACAACTCACCTAAGTTACAGTCAAGAATGTCTGTATTTCTAAGAAGATCCGTCTGATGAATTTTCTTTTGCAGAACTTGAACTTTCTTCTTCGCAGATGCCCGTGATTTTCCTCCAGCGCAATGCCTTGTGAGAAAATGTATAAATGTCCAGAAAGGATGTCATCTCCATTTCGACTGATCCTTGCCGTGTTCTCCGTCTTCTAAATAACTTTATCATGTCTTTAACTTCCCGACAACCCGTCCTCACGTGATTTAAAGTTATTGGTCAAAGCAAACAAGCACAGTGTATTTGTATACGCTGTGCCACAAGTGCGTAATTACGTAATTATCTCACGCGACGCGACAAAAATAGAAAGCGACCGTTATAATCAACTAATATTATAATTATTTGCTTTAAGTTTTGTAGCGTCGCGTCGCTATTTTGCAATGTAGACACGGTGTTTAGAGACTATAATAAAGCTTTGTAAGATGGCAACTGTAAGAAAGGGGGCTACTTGACTCCGTCGTCGTCCGAGCGCGCTGTAAAACTGTCACCCACTCCGGGCAATCTGTCACTCCTGACTTTTTCTATGCGGATTCCTGAGTTTAGGCCCGCCCCTTTTCTGTCATCGCCGTCGAGTGCTGACCAATCAGCAGGCGAAGCGCTTGTATCCATGATGGTGCCAGCGTTTATATTCACTGAACGACCCCCTGACCGCTGTGCTTTTATATTTGAATATTTTAAACAAGTGTGTTGTATTATGATTACATTCACACAGGTTAATAAAAAAAAAAAAAAAAAAAACATTTTCTTTGCATTTCACCTCTGCTCTAGCTTGTTTCCGAGTCTAGCTTTTAAATAAATAAACCTGACATTTCACTAAGAATATTGTTGGCTATGTTTCTCTATTGTAAGTCACTTTGCATAAAAGTATCTGCTAAATATCTAAATGCAAAATATAAATTTAAAATGAATGCACTGCAGCTGATTTAGTACCAATTCTAATGTTTAGATAATTTCGTATTATCTAAATTATCTAATCCCCACCCCCTAATTTACACTAATTTATAATCACTTTACCTGAATAGTTTCAGGGATCCCCTTTTCACTATTTTGTATAACAAAATACAAAATAGTGAAAAGGGGATCCCTGCAACTATTCAGGTAAAGTGATTATAAATTAGTGTAAAAATTGTTGCATCAATGCACCTTCTTTATCTAAAAGTAACATAGCACAATGCCACATGAAGGTTACTGACCTTAAGGTAAATGCTAATTTTTTTTTACACTATTTTAATGTGAGATTCTACTTTCAAACATTTTTTAAGTAAATTTGAAATTGTATTATTTGATATATACCTAATTAACGTACTTTTTAATGTTTTTTTTTGTTATTATTTATGTTCTTGCACCCTTAAGGGTTAAATAAGACACAAAAGGACAGAGAGGTCATGACTTGTCGGTTGTGTCTTTTGAGAGGACAAAAGCTGATGCTGTTTTGCATGCTCCCGTGTGGAATATTTTGAACACAAACTGACCGCCGAGGGCAGAAAAACTGGTTTTTGGGTTGTTGATCATTATAAAGACAATTCACAGTTGGAACTTGCAAGCTGGCCTGTGTGTTGACACAATAAGCAGAAGCTTGTGTACTTAAACTGTCATGAGGGTCAGGGCATTAAGATTTGAAGGCCACGTCACCTCACTATTCTGTAGATGAAAACAACAGAACCGATGTTATCAGTATCCGTTCATTTAAAATAGCACATAAGTGACCCACAACAACAAAAGTTTATTTTCTGCACAATTTCACCTTCCAACAGAAGTTCAGCCATCATAATCGATCTAAATGATGTGATGACACCAACACAATTAAAACATGTTACAAAGTTTCTTCTGACACAAGTGTTCTCACAGAATATAGACCATTATAAAACTGCTGCATTGTTTGTTCAAATGTCAGCATGATCTATTGGTTAAAAATGATTTGTGCTGATTTAATAAGCTGCTTTCTCTTTCAGTCTATAGAAGGAAATGATACGCTGAACTACTTCAGGAATGAATCTTGATTTCTGTTCTTCAAAATCAGTTATAAAACCAGTCTGGTAAGTCTGCCAAGATATTCTGACTTGAGGTTCATGGGTGCCATTTACAGTACGTGTAAAGCATTTTTATCTCTAATGCTTTGGTATTCTACTCACAGTCATATGCAAAGCTGCAAAATATGTATAACATTCACCTTACAGTTTTGTAATTATTATTAAAGGGATAGTTCATCCAAAAATGAAAATTCTGTCAACATCTACTCACACAAAAGAAGATATTTTGAAGATATATTCAAACTATGGAAGTCTATGGCTAAAATCAACTGTTTAGTTACCAACATTCTTCAAACTATCTTCTTTTTTGCTCAACTTACTCAACTTGAGGGGTGAGTAAGTGATGACAGGATTAGCACTTTGGGGTGAACTACCCCTTTAAAATTGCACTGCACCTTACAACAAAATAAATTCACTTGATTCCAAAAACGTCATTTTACCTCCATCTAGTGGAGAACATACAGTATTATCACGAAGTACAGTCACACTGCCCTCAAAAAGGAGTGTTATTATAGTTATTTTGTCAATCAATCTATGTAAGACTTACATTGCTTTATATAGAGAAGATCAACTTCAAAATGCATAATTATGCTTAATCACTGTCATGATTAATGTATGTATTTATTTTAGACAAACATTGATTTGCATGTATGCATTTCCCTTTGTATTTAATACTGATTGTAAAAACTTAATCAACTAAAAATGTGCCTGAGAGTGTATATACAAATATGGTCATTATATGTTCTCTTGTACAGGCTCAACAAAGTGTTCACCACGGTACAGCCCATAGTGGAGTTCGCCCTGCTGGGCAGCGGCCCATGACATCTGTAAACTGCTGAACCGAGCTGCCCAAGTCCCTTTTGGATCTACCACCACCACACCGCCAAGGCCATCCACCCGCTCCTTCATATACGTAAGAGCCAGGTCACTAGCTTCCTCTGGGGTCTTGCCTAGAGAATATAGAAGAACATACACTTGACTGAACCATACAAGTAAGTGATTTACTAAAACAAACAAAAAAATACAGGGGACTAACAAGGTACATGGTAATATCTTTCCAGATCAATCTGCCAGATGTATGTGACCATGTAATGCATGATAAGGAAGCAAATAGTTCACCCTAAAAATGGTCATTTGCTAAACGTTTACTCACCTACAGGCCATCCAAAATGTAAATGAGTTTGTTTCTTCATCAGAACAGATTTAGCATTACCTGCTCACCAATGGAATGGGTGCCGTCAGAATGAGAGTTCAAACAGCTGATAAAAACATCACAATAATCCACTATTAATCCATACAACTCCAGTCCATCAATTAATGTCTTGTGAAACAAAAAGCTGTGTTTGTAAGAAACAAATCTATCATAAAGGCATTTTGACTTGAAACCATCACTTCTGGTCAAAATCCAAGTTCTTGAGTGGAAAAAGTCAAGCCCTTGTTGTCCTCTCACATCAAAATCCATAGACAAATTTGTTTAGAACTGTTTTTGCTTGTAAACGAGGCTTGATCTGTGCATATTTTTTCATATTAGAGGGCTTAATTATGGATTTGTTTATTACAAGCACACAGCTTTTTGCTTTACAAGTTGTTAACTGGTGGACTCGAGTTGTGCAGATTATTTGTAAATTATTGTGGTGTTTTTATCAGTTGTTTGAACTCTCATTCTGACGGCACCCATTCACTGCAGAGGATTCATTGGTGAGCATCTGATGTAATACTAAATTTCTCCAATTCTGTTCAATGAAGAAACAAATTCATCTACATCTTGGATGGCCTGAGGGTGAGTAAACTGTCTCCAAATTTTCATTTTTGGTTGAACTATTCCTTTAAATTTTGTGGTTTGTAAGGATTGGATCTCATCAAATCTTATCAACACCCTGCCCATATCAACACACATATATCAGAGTTGACCTCTGCTGTTTCAGCAAAAACACTTCCCGTTGTGTTTCCACACACACAAGGCAAAAGCAGACACACAGATCACCTCAACAGAAAACAAAGGCTAACTTACAATATTGGTTATATGAAATGTCCCTTTGAGGATGTGCAGGCAAGTTAATATTCACTGTACTGTTCAGACAGCTCTACACCTCTGACTTCCATGTGTCTTCTCATTGCAAATGAGGTGGTTTTATGTAACACATTGTATGAGGCTGACTCAAATTGTTTTTACTCAGACCCATGAAGTGAGCAATGTTTACCTACACAGACTTGAGGTCAAGCAACTTAATGAGGCCCTAGATCTCCAGTTAATGTGTAGCTGCAGTAATTCAAGCTATTTATTCACTAAAATGCTGCCAGGAGTTGGTCGCACAGCTAATCTTGAACACATGTGAACCGTTCACATGAGCTCGTGTCAATATACCTGTTGCTTCTAAATCAGTATTACAGTTCAGATTGACTTATTGTCCATTGATTTATGACATTTATATATGCCATGCAGTAATAATAAAACTACCGAGTACAACTGCACAGTACACAAGAAGAGAGATATCAGTTGGTCATATGGTTAGATTAACTTTTCTTTATATAAAATGATAATTATGTCTAGTAAAATGTACCATAGGAAGGGCATTATCACAAAATAAACCCAGACAGGTTCATTTTGATCCCTTCATGACGCAAAGCTCTTGCAATCATGCTCAGTTATATATTATTGATCTACAGTTCCAGTTACTTTTTCTAGGAACTAGTTTTAATTTAACATTTTTAATTACATTCTAACATGTTTGTGGCTATTTTTAAGGTCTAATCCAAGTAATCCTAGTTGTCTCTTACAACTTCCTAGTTATTCCGAGCAATGTTTTCATTCCTTGCTCACCATTTTTTATAGCATGTGTTTTTGTAGCATAGTACTATAATTTGTGATCAGTTTAATGTGTCCTTGCAGTTTAAAAGCATTATATTTATAAAAAAAAAAAAAAAAAAAAAAAAAAATACAACTGATCAGAATCAAGTATTACAAAGAATAAAACTCCTTATAAAAAAGTATATTATTGATGGTTAAAATAAATATTCTGTATAATAAATATGTTAATTTTGTAATAAAAAAAAATAAGAAAAAGACCTCAAAGCTTTGTTTGTTATGCTAAATAAGTTGTACTGATCTTGTAACACATGCCTTGCTCCATGTGGAAGAGAATAAGTCTAGAGAGCGTGACCTTCATAATGGCTTCCCCATGGCCTGTGGGTGAGACAGCCCCAATATTGTTATCTGCATAGCCCCCACATCCTGAGAATCAGAAGAAGAAACAAATCCAGAGTGAGATCTTTCCTATACACACACACTCACACTTAGCAAACCTGTTGCTCCAGAAAAATTTCCACCTGTTTGAGGCAAACCCTGACAATATTCACTGCATAAGGGAGAAAAAAGCAGCTGTCTTTTTACATTTTTGCTTATTTGCTCACATACTAAATCAGACAATACCAGCAGAGTCTATTCTCCTGTTTACCCAGCTCTATTTCTATCATTAACTAGTGTGTATGTGTCATTCCTACAGGTTAAAATGTGTCCTGAGAGAATGTGGTGTGGTGTGCTGAGCTGGGGATTAGATCTGTGGTTTAAATATTAACTCTGCAGGCAACAAGCTCTCATGAGCAGCTGAAAATTACACACATTCTTGCATGTCCAAAGGTCAGAGTTCAATCCTTGTCATATCAGCTGCTTAGGTTTTTTGTGTGCAATTTTTCAATGGTAAAATACTTTCTTCTATTTCAGTTTAATACACAGAAACAGCTATACACAAAGACATTTGTAGTCTGATTCCTTGGAAAAGTTAACACTGGATTTCTGTGGTGCAAATCAAATCAAGGCCCCTAACATACATTGCAAAGCAGCAGGTTTGGATTTACCAACACATGGTGTGTCTCCCACACGACCCTCCATTTTATTTATCAATCCACCAGTGGATGTGGCACAAGCAATGTTTCCATCTTTGTCCACAGCTACTGCACCGACTGTTCCCATCTTGCCCCTAAAACACATGCATACAAAACAGCTTTACAAACACACACAAACGAAATGTTTTAAATATTCTAGAAGCAAAGGAATAGTTCATCAGAAAGAAAGAAATCAGAAAAAGTAGATAAACAGAGAAACGCCTTGTGTTGTAATTTCTATACATTTAAATTGAATGCAAAGAATATGCTAAACGATTTTCCTTTTACAGTCCTTTTTTTTTAAAATGAAGTATGCTTGATTGGTTAACATAAAGACTATTTCATATGTAGTAAACAAAACTGGACACACCCCTTACTTTCATTATATATAATAATAATAATAATTAAACTGGACCCTTTACTTTCATTGTATATAATAATAATAATAATAAATAAAGAACAAAAAAAAGAAAAATAGGTAACACTTTACAATAAGGTGTCATTTGTTAACATTAGTTAATGTACTGTATTAACTAACATGATCGAACAAAGAAACATACATTCATTACACAGTTTAATAATCTTTGTTAATGTTAGTTAATAAAAATACAGTTGTTCATTGTTAGGTCATGTTAATTCACAGTGCATTAACTACTGTTAACAAACACAAGTTGTGATTTTAACAATGCATTAGTAAATGCTAAAATTAATATTAAGATTAATAAATGCTGTAGAAGTATTGTTCATTCTTATTTCATGTTAACTAATGTAGTTAACTAATGTTAACTAATGAACCTTATTGTAAAGTGTTACTGAAAAATAAATAAAATAAAATTCTAAATTTTTAAAGTAATTGCAGCCTTGGTGAGCATAAGAGACTTCTTTCAAAAACAAAACAATTATTCCAAACTTTTGATAGGTAGTGTATATATAATCTTTTGTGTTTCACATAAGAAAGAAAGTCATACAGGTCTTAAGTACTATCCCTTTAACTATTGTTGCAACTCTTTTAAGTAGAAGTTCTAGACATTAGACATCTTATGCCAAAAACTTTATGTCAGCACTTTGTACCAGTTTTCATTACATAAAAGCTTTACATTTGGCATTCCACAGGGTTGGCATCTGGCTCCAGGTTCTTCTTCCAGCGCATCTTGGCATAGTCTGTGATCAATGACTCCTCAGGCACTTCCGGTACACCCATGCTTCTGGCAAACTTAGAGGCCCCTTCAGCTGTCAGACACAAGTGTTTGGTCTCCAAAGAAAGGACAGGCATTATTCACATTATTACTTTGATTATTTTAAATACAAAGTTTTGTAAATTCATCTAAAGACTGCATTAAATGTATGCAAAAAGCATCTGATAGCATATAGCCTAGTATTCCCTAGTTACTGTGTATCTAACACTTTTTGTTTTTAATTTTGGTAACTGTAGATTATTCAAAACTAAATCTCCCATGGCGGTTACATACAGTATTTGGGAACATGTTAGCATTTTACAATAATACCTTCTCCATGACAAGCCTGGCCAGTTGCACTGGGTTAGCAATTCTTCTGATGGCTGAAACAGCCCCACTATTTAGAGTCCTGCCGTCCATTACCATTGCATCCATCTCCACTTCCCCCTTCACATTTAGCACTGACCCCAGACCTATGACATATGGGGAAAACCTGAGTTTTCTACTAACCTTGGATGTAGTATTAGGTATCAGGTGTTAAGAATGAGTATTACGAGTACCTGCGTTGAATCTCGGGTTGTTCTCCATCAGGGCCACTGCTTCAACCACAGCATCCATGGCACTTTCACCCTTCTGGAGGATGGCATACCCAGTCCTGGCTGCCTCCTTTACACCGATAGTAGAGAGTTCAGCTCTTTCTTTAGGAATATGACCAGCACCTGCATGCACCACCACTACAGGCAGCATAGCTGTCTACAAATACTTGATTGAGAATAATATTGAGACAAAAGTGAGAAAAAAAAATCCTTGTGTATTTAACTGTTACATAAAAGCAATATCACACTCGCAATCGTGCTGATGGTTTGAATATACATTTTTTAACCTAATAATTTAAACCGTATTATCACTTTGACCTAAAGATATCAAACCAGATGCAAAACACGCATAATGTTATTCTTTACGATGCATAAAGGTAAATTATGTGCCCATAAGAAGACGCCATACACATATACGTACACTAAGTATAAGTCAGTCGTTTTTAATGACTTCACTATCATAATAAATCTGTCAACAGGTCAGGTGCAATTTACAACATCAGCATACTAAACTGTCAGTAATTTACAATGGCATGTCAATTTGCGTTACTCGTTTAGTTTACAAGCTATAATCAGCGGAATCCCGTCATCAAATAAAGTGCCCTGTGTGAGTCACCCGGAAGAGGGGTAAAGATTAATCTCATTCAATTGATGACCAAATCTAAATGCGGCGTTTTTGTAATTCCGTGGACCTGCCCACATATGCATGAAATTAAAAATGATATTTAGCAAGAGTTCCTCACCAGATTAACGACAGGAATTTGAAACTGCAGAGAGCAGAAGTGCATTAAAAGCGAAGGAACCTGTAAATGGTGTAACGGGGACAACAAATAATAGGCTATGGCTGCGCCCGAAACCGCCTACTTCTCTACTATATAGTATGGGAAATGCAGTAGGCGAGCGAATAAGTATGTCCGAAACCTCAGTATTCATAAAACAGTAGGCGAGAATTACCTGGGTGAAGTACTAATTCTCGCGAGATTCGGACGTGCGTCTCCTTAAAGTGCGTCCGAATATGCTTACTTCTCTACTATATAGTAGGGGAAAAGCAGTAGGCGAGCGAAGAAGTATGTCTGAAACGTCAGTATTCATAAAAGAGTAGTCGAGAAGTTCCCGGATGTCCTACTGCTTCAGCCCAGATTGTTGAGTGCTCATCGATGGATACTTTTCTATCCCAGAAGCCCACGGGAGATCAATACGTAATCATCGAACGTGATGGAGAACAGCGATGAGGATGTTTACAAATGTGGGTATTATAAATCAAAAACATGGTTACCTGTGTTAAAATCGTATTTGTTTAGCTACTGTATAATAAACTGTTGATTTGCTTAAGGTGTAAAGACGCTAGACAGCAACGTAGTATATTTGTGATTTGGCTGTAAAAACATGTTTTATTATGTATAGCGAACAGGGGATCTCCCGTAGCACACGCACGTCTCAGAGTGCATTTACATAAACAATATACATCTTAAAAACGATTACTAAATGTCTATTTAACATGAGACAGGAAAATATTCTAAAAGAATTGCAGATGAGCACAAGTGTTTATCTGGTGAACAGTGACTGATGGAGGAATGCTGCCATCAAAGGCTCTCAGTGAGTATACTACTGAAATGAATAAAACATCTTTTAAA
>JAFVLL020039778.1:0-10064 GCA_021397915.2 Tor tambroides | reverse complement strand
GCCATGTGAAACATCAGCAAAAAAAGAGATTGTCAGTGTAGTTCTCAAATAAAGAATATTTATCAATGTTTATCTTTAACCTCATTTGTTAACCACATTTGTGCATCATTGAGCATTTGTTGAACAGTATACAGAAAAGATGCCTGGTACTGTATAATTGTATTTAATGTAAACTATGCATAAACACGATGTGATTTTAATGTGACTCATTTTGAATAAATAGTATGTTACTAAACGTTCAAAATATTGTAGTAATGGTTGTGTGTTGATAGTGTAAATGATTTTCCAAATGCTTTTATCCCTGAAACTGTGCAAATATCAAATAAGACTGGATTTTTACAAACCCAGAGTAGGCATATTTGTTCTTTCAGAAGCTCATACACCACTGGTTTAGGTCATACCTGTTTCTCTTTCTCTTTACAGCTTTGCATTTTCTCCCAGTGCAGACGTTCCACTCCACATCTCCAGGTCCAGCGTAACTCAGAGCACGAGCTGTCTCCACCATTTCGGCAAACACTACATTCTTATTTAAAGCAGGTCTTGGACTGAAGGTCTGTCTGCACTGAGGGCAGCTGTAAACTCTCCTCTGATCATCTTGATTCCAGCAGTCTGTAATGCAGTTCATACAGTAACTGTGTCCACAGGGGATGGTCACTGGATCCTTCAGTAGATCCAGACGGACTGAACAGCTGAACTGAACCTGAAGCAGCTCTAAAATAGGTATGTTGTGGTGTTCAGTCGACGAAAGATTGAAATGGGTTCCTTATTCTGTGTTTGAGAGAGACCTGTGTTTTATTGCCAACACATAAAAAAGGTCTCAGGTCCACATGTGACTCCCTCAGTGAAACTCACCAAGAGTTAGTTTAAAATGCTTCAGAATTTTAGTGACATTCAAACTTTAATTTTTTTCAAAACTATTTTTGTCTCAATATTTTACATTTCATAAAATACCATACACTGTTTAACAGCAGATGAAAATATTTGATACGAGAGAAATTATGAGATGTTTATAGCAGGTAATAAAATCATTTCAAGCAAGGGTGTTCTACAGTGCATTTTAAAAAATATTCACAGTTTTTAGAATTGATTCATACAGTAAGTACAAACTGTTCTGTTTTTTTAAGCAGTTAAGTAATGCTTATTCATTGTGCTCTGAAAGAAGAAACACAATGCATGAGACAATCAACTGAGAATTTTTGAGGATTTTACAGGCAATAGGGAGCAATCCAAATGAATTTTGACCTGCAGGAAGAAGGAAGTTCTCTAGTTTTGTTTTTTTGTTTTTTTTGCAAAACAACAAGAAAACAAGAGTTGATGTTGATGACCTTTTGATAAGTGAGTCACATACATCTATACCCAACACTGTACCAAATATTAAACCAATTTAGTGATATTACAATAATTAAAGTCATTGTCTCACTCTTATTTTACACACATTTTTATATTAGTTCATATTTTATATTAGTAAAATAATGTGATTACGTAGCCTCTGATAAATTCTAATGTATTTTCAGGAGTTCAAAAAATTAAATACTTGATTAGCAAATAAAATACTCCATAATATCTCACTGTTAATTATTCTGCAGCTCAGAGCTCTGATTTGTTACTATTACTTGTAGAATCTCAACAAATAAAATCTATTTTGTTTGATGATACATTTTCACTGATGAGCCTAGTTTTAACAAAAACCCCGGATAGAGCAGTTGAGTGAATGTGGTCCGGACTCTGTGGATGAGGGTCATTGTGTTGTTAGAAACTTTGTAGAAGCACAGAATTCCTGCTTTGTGATCCACATACACTCCTATTCTACAGGAGCTGGAGACCAGAGAGAGTTTAGTCTCTTTGCTTTTGTGCCAGAATGAGCAACTGGAGGGAGAGCAGGACAATCTCCAGGACTGATCGTTCAGTCCAAATTCACACTCATTTGTCTCTCCCTGCCTCTTGATGCTCTTATACGACACTGATATTCCTACCCCGGTCGTCCCACTCCACTCCACCTCCCAGTAACAGCGTCCACTCACACTCTCTCTACACAACACCTCATGCAGTTCATGAAATCTGTCTGGATGATCAGGATACAGCTGAACAGTTTCACTGTAAGTAGCCGCTCTATTCCCCTCAGATAGTTGGACATTTTTATTCACTGTGTTTACATCCAAATTGAGTGCATGGGAATCTGATGGAGGGAAAAATAAATAGTATTTTATACAAGATGATTATATTAAGTAGTAATAATTCTAATTTGTCTGTTTTTCAAGCAGGTAGGTTTCTTTGAAAGCATTGCAGCATTAAAACATGTACTACATATTATAATACATACATAAAACAAAATAATTTAATGATTTCATAGTTATTTTTAGCAGTTTCTCAGTGTGAACTCTAATCCTTTTTTCTGTTCTCAAAGATTTATAGAAGACCCATATATGGAGTGCCTCCTTTAGTGCAACGCAAGTGTATTTTCATTGACTTACATTGTGTGAAATCCTTGTAAACTGGTTTGTGCTCATGAATGGGAATAATGTTGATGCATATTACTAAGGATTTAAACAGACATAATTCTCATGAAAAATGCACATTATGTGTTGTCAGACATAGTTGTGAATGCAAATGAATGCTACTTTTTTTTTACCTCTGTCAGCTATCTTTTCAGTCTCCTCTTTGCAGAAATTCTCTAGTTTTTCTCTCAGTTGAGAGACAGACTTTCTCACATCATCAAAAGACAGGAGAGAGCTGACATTGACTCCCTCTGTAGATCCAGGTGAGGAGGAGAGAGACTGAAAACTCTAGAAGAAAAAAAATCAAATCAATGTAAAAATCAATGTAAAAGTTTTTTGAACATTAAGATTGTTAATGTTTTTTAAAGAAGTCTCTTCTGCTCACCAAGCCTGCATTTATTTGATCCAAAGGACAGCAAAAACAGTAAAATTTTGAAATATTTTTACTATTTAAAATAAATGTTTTATATTTGAATATATTTTAAAACGTAATTTATTCCTGTGATTTCAAAGCTGAATTTTTAGCATCATTATTCCAGTCACATGATTCTTCAGAAATCATTCTAATATTTACAAAACATCAAATTTTAACCATTAAAACCATTAAATAATGGTTTCCTGTAGTAGTGTGTTTTACATTAAGATTTAGTGGTTTTAACAAAAGCCATGAATAGAAGGTGACTAATTACCAGTAGAGACCAACAGACGCCATTACAGTTTCCATTAAAACCAATATTTTCATTATAACCAGTAAAACCATTACAAATTATATTACACGATGGTTTCTATATTTTTTTCAACAGAGGATTGAAATAAATGTATTATTGTATGAACTAAAATACTGAAATCTACATAAAAAGAGCAGAATGCAAAATGTATATGACAATGATAAACATAAACCTAGAATCTAGAAACCTGAAACAACAGAATTCTTCAATTTGAGTATTCAAGTTACCTGTAGGAAATGGATGTGATCATCTGTTTGTGAAAGCTGCTTCAGCTCAGTGTCTCTCCTCCTCAAATCATCAATCTCCTTCTGCAGTTGCTCCAAGAGTGCTTCAGCTCGACCCACTTCAGTCTTTTCTCGATCTCTGATCAGCTGTGTCACCTCAGAGCGTCTTCTCTCAATGGAGCGGATCAGTTCAGTAAAGATCCTCTCACTGTCCTCCACTGCTGCCTGTGCAGAGCTCTGTTATGACACATAGATAGACAGTCAGACTGTTCATTCATGGGTTTAAGTGGGACAGAAACAACATACTCAGTGATGCCAAATTAATCTGAAACTGCTCTAACTTTTTTTGAGAGGATCTCAAAACTCACCTTATGTGTCTTCACAGCCTCTTTCAGCTTCTGAACCTCTTTCTCTCTGTCTTGGATTTTCTGCTGGAATTTTATCAGAGTGTTTTCCAGCTGTTTCTGATGAACAAGTAAGGGTCACTAAATATACAGAGCCAAAGCTTCACTTTCTTCACATTATGCATTGTCTTACTAAACAATTTTAAGGAATTGTTCATCCAAAAATGAAAATTTGCTGAATATTTACTCACTCTCAGGATGAGGTTTTTTTTTTATTATTATTATTATTATTATTATTTTTTATCAGAACAGATTTGGTGAAATTTAGCATTAGGCTACATCACTTGCTCACCAGTATAGATCCTCTGCAGTGCGTGATAAAACCTGCTGAAAAAAATTAGTAATCCACAAGAAATCTCCAGTTCATGACTCCAGTCCATCAATTAACATCTTAAGCGGAGCTGCATGTTTGTAAAAAACAAATTCATTATTAAGATGTTTTTAACTGTTGCTTCCAGCCCACCACTTTTAATAAAACGTAAATTTGTCCCCAGCACTTTTTTCGGGCAAGTGTTTTCAGGGGTTTTCAAGGGCCAGTTAGAATAAATTTATATTTAAATTCAAAGAGACAAGATAGTCACATCGTTTTGGATATGTTTTATTCATATCCAAAACGATGTGAACATTACGGAGCGCTTTTTAACTTTTTATTCATCAAAAAATCCTGAAAAAAGTATGAAAATATTAAGCAGCACAACAGTTTCAACACTGATGATAAATCAGCATATTAGAATTATTACGGAAGGATCATGTGATACTGAAGACTAAAAAAAAACAAAAACAATAAAGCTGTATTACACCTTTATTTTTTGATGCATGAAATCCTGATTCGTATTTTACCAATGTACATATTTACAAATCAGGGGCAGGTCACTCTGTCACAACATTTTAATGATGGATTTGCTTCTTACAAACAAACTGTTTTTTACTGTACTTCACAAGACATTAATTGATGGACTGGAGTAGTGTGGATTACTTGTGGATTATTTTGATGTTTTTATTAGTTATTAGCTGTTTGGGCTCTTATTCTGATGGCACCCATTCACTGCAGAGGATCCATTGATGTGCCAGTGATCTAATGCTAAATTTCTTCAAATCTCCATCTTAGATGACCTGAGGGTGAGTAAAATTTCAGCAAATTTTCATTTTTGGATGAACTATTCTTTAAAGATTTGTTACGTACTTTAAATGTGTTTAATTATTGTGACAGTTTAATTATTTTGTAAAGTTTATTTCTGCTAATAAATTTAACTTTATATCACTTTCCTTTTCCTACCTGCTTCTCTGTCCTCTCGACTACAGCTGCAACAGTGTCATGCTTTCTGTGTTCATCCATCGTACACAGATAACAGATGCATTTCCAATCAGTACGACAGTAGATTTCTAGTTGTTTATCATGTTTGGAGCAGATCATCTGCTGCAGTCGTCTAGTAGCATCGGTCACTTTGTGTCGTCTAATTGAGTGAAATTCTTCGTGACGCTCAAAGTGAGTTTGACAGTAAGATTCAAGACACACCAGACAGGATTTGACAGCTTTGCGTTTCCTTCCAGTGCAGATGTCACACTCCACATCTTCAGGTCCAGCGTA
The DNA here is from genome assembly GCA_021397915.2 of Tor tambroides. Lineage (NCBI taxonomy): Eukaryota > Metazoa > Chordata > Actinopteri > Cypriniformes > Cyprinidae > Tor > Tor tambroides. The sequence goes on along the minus strand of JAFVLL020039778.1, from coordinate 4,625 downwards.
ACTGAGAGCCCGAGCAGTTTGGACTTTGGTCTTCTTTAGTTTCTCCACCATCTCAGCAAACACTAAATTCTTATTTAAAGCAGGTCTTGGAGTGAATGTCTGTCTGCACTGAGGGCAGCTGTAAACTTTCTTCTCATCATCTTGATTCCAGCAGTCTGTAATACAGCTCATACAGTAACTGTGTCCACAGGGGATGGTCACCGGATCCTTCAGTAGATCCAGACAAATCGGACAGTTGAACTGATCCTGAGCCACTGAAATACTGCCTTCAGCCATTTCAGAAGCACATTAAACAGATCTACATCAGGTATGTTGTGCTGTTCGGTCAACTGAAGATTGAAATGAGTGCCTTATTCTGTGTTTGAGAAAGATGTGCGCAAAACAGGTGTGTCTGTAAATGTGAGTATTTTATTGGCAATAGATAAAGTCTCAAGTCCATTCTGTGTGACTCCCTCAATAAAACTCAAAAACCAATAGTTACCAGTTTATAGGTTTAAAATTTACTATGTGTACCTTTACTCACACTCAATGCTTCAAAATCTAAATGCATTGAATTTTTTATAAATATATTTTTGTCTTAGTATTTCAATTTTGTCATTAAAGACAGCCCTGTTTAACAGCATATGAAAATATGTGATATGAGGGAACTATCAGTTATTTATAGCAAATAGGAAAAACATTCAAAGTGAGTTATGTTCACATTATTTTAAATACATTCTAATTATTAGGATTTATAAGGATTATAAGGATTTTCAAAGTAATACTTAGTAGAAGTGTCATGCATTTTGTTCTTCCTTTTAGAGCACAATTAACTGAGACTTCTGAAGGCAAAAGGAAAATGGTTAGTGTCATCTAGAGAAAAATCAAATAGCAGTAAATGAATAAAGAAGTTATTTTGTATTTGTATGGCAAAATAACATAAAAACAGAGTTCCATTTTTATATGCAGATGACCTATTGACCTATATTAGTGGACTGTAAAATCTGTGGAAATAATGAGAAGGAGAACGGTAAAAAATGTTAACGGCAGTCAATGGTAAAAAATGTTTGAACTACAAACCAGTGTGCTCATAATTAAGATAATACATTAAAATATGGTAAGACACACCAGTTTGCAATATCAAGCAGCAAAATGAGCTGTTTTGCACAACTAAATGTAGCTGGAGGCGGATGAGACTGGAAGCCAGACACATTAAATTTACAAATGGCCGTGCCTGCTCTTACGGAAAGAAAAAGGTGGATAGTTAATGTAACTGAATATTAACATGGTAGATAGCTTATTAGCAAATAGAGGCCTCTTTAGTTTCTTTAGTCTTGGGCATCTTACATTACAGGCGTTGCAGTTTATTGTTCTGGCCACATCTGTATTCCTCATGCATCCCTGCAGCAGGACTATAGCATGTTCATGCAGGTGAACAGGAATCCTGGATATATTTTCCTGGTGTTTTTCAATCAGTAAAGGTCTTTTTACTGTCGTAAGTTATTGGAACTGTGACCTTAATTGCCTGTTGCCTATAAAATGTTAGTGTCTTAAGGACAGCTCCACAGGTGCATGTGGAATAATTCAGGTCAACTCCTGGACTGATCATTATATCCAAATTCATACTTCTCTCAAAACTCATCTTGTGTGTTATCACAGCCTGTTTCAGCTCCTGAAGCTTCTTCTGCTGCTTTTCCAAATTCCTCTGTATGAAAATCAACGAACTGTGAAATAACACATTTGTATAAAATCCAATATTGTTATTTTTCTAGTTACAGTGCCCAGCATAAATGAATACACCCCAACAGATTTCTCAGAAAAACATCCATCTTGCTTTAAATTAATACTTTCTATGGGATCCTATACAATGAAATATTTGTGCAAATATGGTTTATTGGTTTTAAAATAGTCAGTACCAAAGGCAAAATTATAACTATTCTAACAAAATAATTATAATAAATAATAAATATAATAATAATAAATAATTTTAAACCATAATCATGGTTCAAACATGAGTACATCCCAATGAGTGTTTTAGGAGAAACAGGAATTCACCACCAGATGAGTCTAATCCAGGAGTGTCAAACTCAGTTCCTGGCGGGCCACAGCCCTGCAGCGTTTAGCTCCAACCCTGTTAAACCAATTAAACACACCTTATCAGGTCCTTCAGGCTTATTTGAAAACTACAGGTGCTTCTCAATAAATTAGAATGTCGTGGAAAAGTTCATTTATTTCAGTAATTCAACTCAAATTGTGAAACTCGTGTTTTTTGTGAAAGTCTTTGGTTCTTTTAATTGTGATGATTTAGGCTCACATTTAACAAAAACCCACCAATTCACTATCTCAACCAACTAGAATATGGTGACTTGTGCAAAATAATTATGTCCCCATCACCACCCCATCCCAACACATTTCATTTAAACATCTCAATTCAAAATGGTAAAATGGTAAAAAAATTAATTCAAAGAAACATTTTAATTCAAAACCGTAAAAACTAATCTGAAACAAAGATTGTACAAGGGTTTTTTTAGTCATCTCCAGTTTCTCTTATTTGATAAGAATACAAATTACACATACATATGCAATTTGATTTGTGTTGTTACCCTAATACAGTGATTTCAATAAAACTAATTTTCCACATTGTTTGACCCACTCTCTTACTGTATACTACAAACATTATTAGATTAGATCTCGTGATCTAAATCTTTTAATGATATAAGGTCTGATCTTACTATTTCAGTGGCAGACACTTAATTACAGTATATTACTGATTAGAAAATAAGAGACTCAGCATTTCTGGTTTGTCATGCATGTGTCACAAATTGTCAAAATGTATCTGTATAATCTGGGTAGCATATTTAGAGATGACACAGTTTCACCCTTGCGTATGAATCTACCCAAAACCCCGGATAGAGCGGTTGAGTGAATGTGGTCTGGACTCTGTGGATGAGGGTCATTGTGTCAGAGACGCTGTAGAAGGACAGAATTCCTGCTCTGTGATCCACATACACTCCTATTCTACAGGAGCTGGAGATCACAGGGAGATTAGTCTGTTTGTCATTGTGCCAGAATGAGAAACAGGATGTAGAGCAACACAGTTTCCAGGAATGATCATTATGTCCAAATCCACTTGCAGTTCTGTCTCCCATCCTTCTGATGCTCTTATAAGAAACTGCTATACCCACTCCATACTGACCCTCATTCGCACTCCACTCAACCTCCCAGTAACAGCGTCCACTCACACTCTCTCTACACAACCCCCTTTAACATAATTGCCAAATCTGTCTGGATGATCAGAATACGGCTGGACTATGTTAGTGTTAGTAGCCACTCTATTGCCCTCAGACAGACAGAAGTGTTTATGTGCTGTGTTTTGATCCAGAGAGAGTTGAAAGAAATCTGATAAAGATAAAGTACGTAGGCTATGCATTTTACTCTGTCATTTTTGCACTCAAACATGTTTCAGTGTCAGTCTGTTTATTTGGTGAGAAGGGCAGCTGCAGAGCCAATTGATATACATAGTATTTGTTATAGGAAACTACAGTTGATGTGAATGTACATAATTCCTATATTTACTGTAGTCTACTTGGGATACAAGACTGATAACATTGATTGCAAAATGGACTGCTGCCACAATAATTTAATGTCTTTGAATTTATCTTCATTTTGGAGGTTTTCCTTAACAGGTATAATTTGCCAGGAAATGTCTACATAGTTTTCTTTAGCAAGACAGTTAAATTGTCTTATAAATAATATTCTTATAAATACAATGCCTCTGCGAACATAGTATGTATGTGTGTTTTGTACTAACTTACACTGCAAGAAGTCCTTCTTGGTTTTGAGTTCATAAATAAATATTGATTCTTGTTGCTATGGAAATAAACAGACAACATTATTTAAACTGCAATGTAAAAGGTGTACATTTAATGTTAATTTCTAATATCTAGCTTTCTGTATATTACAGTAGCTAACTGTGACTGAGCTGAGCAGGTGAAGCTTCTGAACACTGACAAATGTTGAAAAAACTTTCCAAACATTATGTTGTATAAATAAAGTGGCCCTGTGAACACAGTGCACTGAAAAAAATGATACATTTTTTTTTAAGGTAAGTGGTGAACACTTAATTGCAAACAATTTATTTTAGCTACATTTAAATAAAAAAGTTGAAAGTTAGTCAACTAAATTTGTTTATTTAAATGTAGCTAAAATAAATTGATTGCAACCACTTACCTAATTTTTTTTGTAAATTTAATGAATCTTTTTTTTCTCAGTGTGTGTATGTGTGTTCCTGGTCTTGGGATCATTCTTGTAAGTAATATTGATTTTTCTTGCTATAAAAGTATACTGTTACTTTACCTTGACAAAATATCTTTTCTACCTCCTCTTTACAGAACTCCTCCAGTTTTACTTTCAGTTCAGAGACAGATTTCACCACATCTTCATAAAGGAGGACAGAACTGACAGTAACTGAGCTGTCAGTAACTTTTGAAGATTCTGAGAATGACTGGAGTCTCTAGAGATAATAAAAAGATACAAAGACAATCTCACCATCCAGAATTGTATTGGATGTTTATGTAAGTTTGGTTAAAGTTAGGAAAGATGACAAGAATTTCCTAATGGCCACTGTTGTTGTTTTTTTTCTTCTT
>JAFVLL020039777.1:0-30540 GCA_021397915.2 Tor tambroides | reverse complement strand
GGGCACATAGGTCTGAAGTACTGAATTTAGGTAAAGGGGTGCAGAGCCAGAGGTGGTTTTGTAGGCAAACATTAATGCCTTGAATTTTATGCGAGACATTTATAAGAATTTTTTTTTTTTTTAATGTTTTGTTATTTTGATAAAACAAAGTCTCAAATTAAATAAATTTTCTTACAAAAGTCATACAATAAATGCCCTTTTGATGCTCTTAATTGTGATGCTGTAGCTGCCAGTTCAAACAGCAACTTCTTTATTACTACTTACAGCACAAAAACACATTATAGTATATCGTCTGGTTAAAATAAAACACGAATGAACATCAGAACATATATTGAAATATAGAGTACAACTTACCAAAATGTATATACCTCATAAAATCAGTGTAGAATGATGTCAATTAAACAGCTTGTGAACAACATTCATTGAACAAATGAATTATATTTGTACATAACATGAATAAATCTAATAATTCTGTCATAAAATTTTTGTGGAATCTTTTGAGGTCATTTTCTCAAAAACCATTTCTCGCAGCCACTATTTAATCATTGTCTTGACAACTGTTTGGAGTAGAAACAGTAATTATATAATTTTTCATTTAGTGCATACTCAAAATGTGTTTCTGGGTCAGACGTCACAAAGAGGAGGCGAATAATTGTGACAAAAAAAGAAAACATCAAGCTATTACCAATGCACTAACAACGTTTTTTTGAATAAGAAAAACCTAGAATAAAATACGATTGCTTCCAATAATCTAATCATAGTGAATAATTTCTAAAAAAATAACCCACTTGAGCCGAGTGAGCTGAAGCTGAACAGTCAATGAACTTTATTAGGTTAATTCCACTCAAATGCAATAATGTACTGAAGATATGATAGACATGTACACATATTACGATTTGCATCTGCACAAAATGACAAGTGAATTACATGCTAGTCAGAATGTATAAGTCATCCCTTTCCATAGCAATACAGTAAAACACAGACGATGAATATCATTGGAAAGACCAGGGTCGTGCCAACTGTGTCACCAGCATTTAACTGGCAGCTCATTGATCAGCGGCTGACACCAGACCTGCAGTGCAGCAGAACCAATGTGCTCTCAGTGGAGTAGCCGGGAGGAATGATAACTGAAAGACAGTCAGTGATTGAGCACAGCGCTCGAGGCCAAACCCACCAAACCTTTGACATGGGGGAGAGATGACGATGGGATTTCAAAGACAAAGAAAGTGACGACCATCGATTTAGCCATTATGGGACTGGGCCATTTCTAATGTTGTGAAAATGAGGGAATCTTAAGCATTAAAAACAGACCTGAGAGGAGATACGTTTCTCATGTGGTGCTGAAAACAGGTCTAATGGGAAAATCGGTGAACGGATGCATTGCAATAGACGGGGTATAAATCATCTGCTCAGCTTCAAAGACAGATAGTGGCCTCGGCCGTACGGGGCAGCAATAGCATTGACAGAGAACACTTGTGTCATGCTATCTAGAAGTTTAAGGCAGGAGAGAAGAGGTCATTCACACTGAGCCTGAACTAAAGGTACACTGTCATCACCAGCACTCACCACCCTAAAACAATAACTCACATTTCCTACTGTAAATTCTGTTGTATACTATAAGGAATAACCAATAGCTTAGGTGGGCCAGAGAGGTACAATTCTTATGAAAGAGGATGTAGAACAGGAGCCTCATTTTGGTGATTTCACTGATTTGATTAACTACTGTTTCAGAATGAAGCACTGTGATGAGCCGTTCATGATAACCGTGTTTTCAGTGTCTTGGAGTGATTCACAGTACATGCCACTCCATACAATCTCCATCTCTGCCAGCACTGTGAGTTTGAGTCACTTGTAACATGCATTTGAAAATGCAACATGTGCCAAACATCTTCTCAAGTTTGTAGTTGTCATCAAAACAGAAACAAAACAGCATTCCCTGCAATTTTCTGCCAAAGTAAAAGCCTCATGGTTTAACATTTTTAAAAAAACAAACAAAAACTCTAAATATTACTATTGTAATTGTGCCGTTGTTATATAAAAATAAATTATAATAATATTTTATTTATTCATTCATTCATTCATTCATTTTTATCATTATTATTATTATTATTATTATTATTATTATTATATAAATTAAAAGTATTATTATGAAATACTTTACATTTTAGTAGGATGGTAGTGATATATTTATTCATTTTTAAAATTTGATTAAATAATAATAATAATAATAATAATAATAATAAATACAATTCCAATTAGATGTGTGTGTGTGTGTGTGTATATATATATATATATATATATATACACACTATATTGCCAAAAGTATTGGGACACCCCCCATCTAATAAAATTTTAATCAAATCTTAATGTTTAAACATATAATGATATTCCAGGGAATGCAGTTGTATGATTAAGAACTTTCCAAGAAAAATACAGAAGGGGCTCCCATAAGAATCCTCCTCGTTTGTAACTCTGCGGTACAGTACCATTCACCTTAGAAAGTGAAATCATTGCTGGTTGTGTGATAGATTTGCAGCCACGGCACATTTAGCATGATACAGGAGATGTTTTGCAACCGGCGCAGAATGATTGCACAACATGAGTTGAAAGAGTTGAATTCTTTATAAGTGTTTGTGTCAACACTGGATCCTGTCAACACCTAAACCCCCTCCTGTCCCTTTTCTGCGGGCCTCCTTTTGTCACAAACATCCTCTCGCAGCAGGTGCTCCCGTTTCATGTGACAGCTCTTTAATACCTGGTTTGATCTGTGTAGTCATATCATTACTTCTCTTCTCCCTGCACGCTCCAAAATACTTACTTCTGAAGCCAGATGAATTATACACTCATGCGGTATATTTAATAATCATTATCAAAAGCGAGGTATATGAAGACTGATGAAAAGAGAGAATTTTCCTGCGAGTTATAATCTGAAACCATTTCATTTTATCATCTTGAATGTAAAATCCTTTTGAAATAACATATTCATTCTGAATGTATTGTTGCTAAGCACCTTTCAGTCAACATGACCTTATTTACTTTATTAATGCATGTTCCTGGGCTTTTTGTGAACAACTCATCTGTGCATGTTATTTCAGTAAAACAAACTGTTGACTTCATAATCTTTAATCAAAATGTACTTTGCTTTTTCTCTGAACTGATGTCCCCTTTCTGTCACTTAGGCCATGCGGGCTACTGAATAATGGCAGCCAGTAGCTATTCAGACATTGTTTTAACCAATTTGTATTCTTTTTGTGCCATTCTGTATCGATTTATTATCAATATACACTACTGTTCAAAAGTTAATTACATTTTTTTATGTTTTTGAAAGAAATCTCTTCCAGTATGCTCTCTCAAACTCAAAAACACATCACATTACAGAAGTCAAATGGGCTGCGAACATTATTTTATATTGAATTCAAGAGAGATGTCTAAATTTATGCTTTTTAGACTCAATTAAGTTTTAATCAAGTATAATTGAATTGACATGGGTAATATGGTAACAGTTTGAGGCAATTTTAAAGCTTTAGTCTAAACAATTTCTTAATAAATGAGCAAAAACCAGTGTTTCAATTATCCCTGCTCTCACTTGCAAGACACATGGAAGTTAGTGTGAGGGAAAAAAGGGTAATGCAAAACGTGTGAAGTTATGTGTCAGAGAGACTAAAAGATAGCGGCAAGGAGAGGGAGCCGTGTGTTTACAACTGGCCTAATGTTTGTGTGAGACAGCAATGTGTAGGTCCGCAGTCTGACTCTGGGTGACAGCGCTCAGAAACAGAAGAGAAATAACTGGCTGTCACAGATCAAAGCGATAAGCAGCAACACTTGCCAGACGCAAAACAAGAGACGGGCTCCAAACAAATTGCACAAGCTGCTACAGAAAATACGTCCAAATATATTCCTCTCCTGAACAAAAAGCAACAATTTCCAGCTTTTTGATAGTCTTTCACCTTGTTCATTCATTCTTTTAAGGTCTATGTCTTTTCACAGACCCCTGAGCTACTCTGCCTTAATCCTTTAGACCCCCCCACCCGCTCTCTTATGTCAAATCAAATTAAAACAGCCCAAGACACAAGCTAATTCCACATTTCTGACATTGCCTCAAATCAGACAATTGCAGAAATGAGTTCAACCAAGTCAGAATATTAAAGAATTGCTTTAATGAATACATGACTGACACTTCAGACAAGACTTATTTTTCAGTTTTATCTAAAGTGCAGCTTTTCATACTGGTTTTGACATGTTACTACAGTTCTACCTTTTATTGATCCACTTTAGCATTATGTTTGACTACTAGAGCACAACAGTAATGTGTTCCTCAGCAAATTAGATACAATTCTGCAGCGCTGCTCAAAGAGCTGAAAGCGCATTCTGGCAATTACAGAGAATTGGGCACCATCAGGCCTCCTGTGGCGGTACTGTAAAAGCTTTACTGTAGATATCCAGCCCTTTGCTTTTAATCTTTTAAAGATTTGCAAATTCTGTTTTGAAATTGCTTTTGCTTAAATTTGCAGCTCTTTCTAACAGCCTCCTAAAAACACTAAGTGCAATCTCAAAAACCACAACCTGATGACTCAGCAAACAGAATTTGATTAAATACTTGTGGGGCTAAGTGAATGCAGGCTGACTTCATATTCTTTTCAAAGAGCAGAGAAACGCTTCATCTGTACTTTCAAGTGAGATTTGTTGAACTTTAAATGCTCTTCTCAGAGTTTGTCAGTAGCTCTAGGGAATACATTTCATGCACTGTAAAAATCTTTCGAGCCAAACCAGTTCAACAGCCTCTAAATAGCTTAAACTGGGCCAGAGAGCAGACTTCTCTTCAAATATACTAATACATCAGACAAATCTGATAAATCGTACAGCCAATACAGATATGGCCACTTCCAGATCTTTTTCTCAGCCTTCTCAGCTTCTAAAAAACCAAAAGGCTTCTTTGAGCAAAGTCAGCTGACACTAGGGTTCAGTTATTATAGACAATGATTCTATCCCACTTACCAAATAAATACATGGTACAAAAACAATCAGCCTTCCAAGTCTTCTAGGTAACTTTCACTACAATCAAAAATTGGTGCCAGTTGTGTTTGTATGAAATGAGAGCAAGTCTGCAATCTGATATGAGACATAAAAGTACCGCTGATGAGCAGCCTGATATACAGCATTGCCACAGACTACAGCGAATATTAGGAAATATCACATATTGACCAATCAGAATCCAGCCTTGGAAGTACTTTACCAATAGGGATTTTAAATAAGTCTTTGTTTAAGAGTTATAAGCCATAAACCAAACCAACCAGCCACGAGGTGAATCAAAACATTAAAACAAAGGTATTTAGGTACTTAGGTACTAAGGTACAATACTTAACAGTTTTAGTGAGGGAAAGAACTAGAATCCCATGAATCGCAATTAAAAATGGATAAACATAAAACCATTGATTTAAAGGTGTGATTTGCTTATTGCGATTCTCTGACTGATGGCGGTTTCTATGCAGAATCTTTGGTAATGTACTTATTCACTGGGAATTCCACTTTTGAACATGATTATTTAAAAAAAAAAGTTGAAATAATGTGAACTGATTGCTTCAACGAAATGTACCATTGATTAAAACCCTCTTAGCTCACAGTAGGTCTGTCTTTAACAGTTTATGAATAGGAAAATGAATAGGATTTTTACTTCTGTAACCTGACTGTTGCAATCTATCAAGGTCCTTAAACTTAAAAATGTGTAACTATGACATCACAGGAACTTTAAATGTTCTGATGTGCCATTAGGTTGTAAAAGCCCTGAATCTTTATATTTAAAAAGTGAGGAGGAGCAACCTGGGTTTAATTCTTTTCTGTGAGTTAGTAAAAGAGAATGAAAATGTCTTTGTTTGCGCAGTAGTAATCGTTGACCTTTCTTTTCTATGCATGCCCCATTTTCTTTTCAATAAATGATATTCCATCAACCGTCATTTAGCGCTGCCTCACTATTGCTATAGTCCCTCATCAACTCGTGAAAGCTTGCTGTTGCGCCTGCTTTCATCAGTTACGGCTCCACTGAAAGAGGATGCCAAGTCTTCAACTCTCAGTGCACTCGTTCGGATTGTTAGTGATGGTTCCAGCATACACTGATGAAGTGTGAAGCGAAGCAAGGATGGTTACAACCACTGATTTTTTACATCTTTAACATTACATTTTTTGGTCATGGTCTTTTGTGCAGTGGTAAATATATTTAGATCTTTTATATGATTTATATATTTTTCTGTCTTTTATGATTAAATTCAGCTAACTAAAGAAAAAAAAGTTGTTCTAAAATATATTCTCTAAAATAAATGAACGCTTTGAAATGTACTTGAAAAAGTGCAGACACTAGCTAAACACGCTACCTTTGACCAAATTAAATACAAGCCAGAAGTGAAAGGAGTTAAGAGCAGATTCACCATGTTTGGCCCACATGGGCAGAGATCAACTAATGCATGTTAATCCAGAAACACAATGACCTCAATCCTGTAAATCTGTCAATAGAATATCCAACGCTCCGGATTAGGTGACTGTTGTAATGATAGCACAGATGTAGCTGTTATTTAAAACATCCTACACACAAATATGTATTTCTTTGTGCTATACTCATTCTATTCCTGGAAAATTGAACAGATCATTCTTAGATTCTTAAATAGTTAGGAACTAGACGGTCAGCAGAATTGGTGCATGGCTTCCCCCCCACCACCTCCATCAAAGGCTACAGTATAGCAATGCTTCTCAAACTGGTTATGCCTCATATTTACACTGGACCAGTAGCTGAGACCAAAGTACCACAAAAAGTAAAAAGTAAAGAAAAAAAATGCATTTCATATTCGATTTAAAACCAGACATAAAATAATATTTTCATGAGATGAAAAGACCCAACAATACAACAAAATAATTAGTTTAACATGTAAGTAGGAAAACTGACAATGTTATAAAAGCATAGTGTGATTTGCCAGCCTAACACATTAAATATTAGACATATTAACACTGACATAAAAAGATATGGATAATATAAAAATAGTCATAAAATATTTCTCTACACTAAGATCCCATCAGCACAGAATTGCAACCCATTTTTAGTGGAGAACCACTCCTATAGTAGTAAAACAATTTAATTTAGCTTGCGTTATACTAGAAAAAATGTTGTTAAATGCAAATTATGTTGTGAAATGAAATGCAAATAAAAAAAGAAAAAAAACCTCCAAAATTCCTCAAGAAAGTGTTTACACAAAGGCAACATGTTAGGCAGTGTATTTCAAACTGTTCACTACTGTTGAAGTAACTTGGGGCTGTTTTGGAGATGAAATCCTTCCTGCAAATCTACAACAGTCCTGAGGTGCAACACATCAGATTATCTGGGCTAGGCCAACCTATTTCTCCACATGCAACGAGGAGAACGCAATTTCAAGATTTAAAGCAGTGCTCGCTCAGAGAGAGCTGTTTATTGAAGCAGAGGGTGATAGCAGTCATTGCAAAGCTAGAGCTGGTGGTATCACAATAAAACAGAGAGGTTTGTTTGCAGCAGAGATTTCTTTCTTTTCACTCCAAGTTGTCACTGATGAGCTGAACCAGAGCACGGGTCAAAGACTAGATAAAGGGCTGCGAACCAGGAAACAATCAGGAGGCATGTGGAGAATTATAAGAAGCTGTACTACTGCAGTGATAAAATGGATGCATACACTTATTAATAATAAAGAAAGGCCAGGGCCACTATGAATCAGTGTTAACATAAATGGATACGATGGGCACAAAACTGTGTCATTAAAGACCATTACAACAATAGAAATGTACACAATCAGACATTTTATTTAATAAATTCATAAAGCAGAAAACCAATAGTTAACATTGACAACTGAAGCTATGATTTGCAGTGTAGGTACAGTTCATAAGAAGAAATGTGATTTATTATTTAATGTTAACTTTAATATTAAATAAGCTTGATATTATACAACTTTATATTTGATATACTTTATATCTTTTCATTTTTTACACATTTAATTTAAATCTTTAATTGTTTAAAAACATAATAAAGGATTCATTATAAAACAACCCTAGTGAAAAATTATATATTTAAAATACATTTATTTCATACTAAGCATAGTTCAAATCTATGAACATATTTACTGACATACTGCTTGAGACTTACTGATATAGAAATTATAATTAAACCTTATTTAGAATACTACTTGTGCACAATGCACATTTATTAATATTAAGCCTAAAATGTGTTTTAATGACACTTTTGATAATGATTGTATGATTTTTGAATAATATTGTCTTTTAATGCAAGATATTTAAAATGTACCTAAAGTACACTTGAAATAGTTCCACTTTAGCACAATCAAATATACTTCAATATATCAATAGTTGGACTTCAGCATTACTTTCACACTTAAAGTATACCAGTTTAGTATACCAAAAGTACAATTTCAGGGTATTTTTATCAAGTTCATAAATATACAAATGTATTTGTAGTATACTTAGCATGAAATAAATATATTTCAAATACATTTTAGTATATTTATTTTTCACTAGGGAATATTCAAGTTCTTAATATATTATCAGCGATTTTATATATATTTTTATATATGTTTCTACTAATTTTAATAATAATATTACAAATATACAAAAGCAGGAAAAGTAAAAACTTGCAGGTTGCAGAACTATTTACATCAAACTTTTCAGACAGGCAAGCACATAAATGAAAAACAAACACATTTTTGTGTTAAATTGTCCATAAAAAAATTCCTATATAAACTGTCAAATTCAGTTCAATGTAACAATTTATATACGAATAGATCAATTTACACAGAAATTCCTGCTCATGTTTCACGAATGTGGCCAATAGAGCTGTTGTATAAACAACCCTTTCCTGCATCACACGTTTGACACTGGTGTAGCCACAGGCCATGGACCTTCTGGAAGAAACCCTTTGGATTCTGTGGATTCCGGTGTCTGACCAAATACTTTCACTGGGTTACAAAAATGTACATGATTTACTCTTTCGGCTTTACCATTTAACCCACCCTGGCCGATACTGGCAGCTTGACAACCTCCAACTGGTTGACTGGCCCAGCTGAAGTTCTGGCCGCTCTTCTTGAGAGCAGCCAGATGTTTGATGTCCAGAGTAGTGAAGGTTGTAAACTGCACTTGATTCCTTTTGCTTGTGGGAGAATGTAGAGGTTCGCTGCGAACAGGCCTTGCCAGCAGGGTGGCTGATCTAACAGTCATTGGAGGCAATGGAACCATCGGATCCCGCCTCGGAGGGAGCGTGTTGGTTCTTCGTCCCAGAGTGGCAGTTCTCTCCTCACTTGCAATGGCTGGGATCTCCCTCGGCTGGATTGTCTCCGGGCCTCTGCTGTTTTGCATCTGAACAGCTCTTTGCATCTCCACAGCTCCTTGCATCTCCTGCTTGGAGGTAGTCGCAATTGGCGCAGCTCTGTTTTGCTCTGCAGCTGTGCCTAGACGTACCCAGTGATGCTTGTGCTCAGATTGACCTTGGCACTGAACCGGAGACTTCCTGCTGCGTGATCTTGCACTGTTGGTGGCACAGTGAAGCAAGACAATGATAACAACCAAGCAAGAGAGTCCTACCAATGCATAGATGCAGACCTCTATGTCTGTGAACACACTAAACATCTGTATGAGATCGCTCTCCACTAGGGGTGGTTCTCGTTTGGGTTCTTCTGGTGGAAACGGGAAGTTGGATTTCTCAACCAAGTTCCCATATCCGTTCATTATTGGACTTCTAGGGCCTATAGTAACAAGCGCTCTGTCTGCGACGGGCTTGGTAATGAGAATCTTATCCATAGTGTTTATTGACTTAATTGTAGATAGGCCACCTCCTATTGCTTCTTGAAGGTTGGAATTAGTTGTCGTTTTGATCACATTTGTGGTGCTCTCTTGGATAACGGTGTGTTGAATTGTGTTCAGAGGGGATGTAAGAATCGATTTGGACACATCATCTTCATCCTCACCATCACTTTCTTTTTTGCCAGTCCCTGCAAACTGTTCATCCGATGGGAATTTCACCTTCACCATGCCTCCACCCACAGCCAGTTTGCTCTTGCGTTTGGATTTCTGACAGGCCTCACAGATAGCTAGCTCCGCTCTGAGCAGTAAGCCCTGTCCTTCGGCTTCAGCGACCACAACAAAGATGGACTCTGGGATCTTCCGTACAGAAGCTACCCTTGGGTCCAGTGAAGAAATGGTGAGGGAATAACCACTGGGATCGTACAGATCAAGAGGAGTCTGGGAGCCATCGCTGAACTTTAGCCAGCAGCCAACCACCGCCTCCTGTTGTATAGAGTCATAAATATTTACTTCAACATTACATTAAACTATAACAGGCTCTATCAATTTTAAAGTATCAGAGCTGGTCAACTTGGAAATAATTTCTAGTTATCATGACAGCTAGAACTGCATCTTAGCGATATATTATAAGTAACTCTTTGGCATGATGTAGTATGTGATAGGCTTAAAAAAAACCTCGCATGGAGCTTCATTTATCCAAATGGATCAACATTTATGTTTGTGTTCAAAACTCCATTTGCTTAACCACCAGAGGGCACAGTGTAGAGTCTGTACCATAACAAGCTGTGGCACAATAACCCAGAGCTGTTGGCTAATACAGTATAAGCAAACGGCACCACAGGCTGTCCTATATTCTGGGGTGAAATACATTATGTATTGCCTTAGGAGCTCTGCTTGCAAAGCCCATCAAGAGACGAATGGGGCCTCTCGCTGAGGACTAATAGCTTGATATTGATTGGATCATGTTATGCCACTCAGACCTGGCACTGGAGCATGCAGTTATATGAAGAAATTTAGAGCTTAGTTGTACTCATTGTACAACTCTTGTTCCTTACGCCTAATGGTCAGTACTTCTCGTAGATGGTGATTAACGGTACCAGACACTAAAGATTTTTTTAACAACTTGGATGGATGATGCATTTCTTTAGTAGCTAATATCTAGCGCACTTTAATGCCCTTTGTATGGAACATATATGCTTGCTTTGAACTGGACCGTTGATGTAGCCTATTGTAGTAATTTAATGTTGTCTCTGGTATTCTGCTCTTTGAGCGTATGTGTGTTCAGGGGGCGTGGCTTTGGACGGCGATTGCAGGAAGGGTGGGACATTCGCTTTCAGTGCTATCAGGCTAAAGTTAGCATTTTCCGAGATCTCCAACTGCACCTTTAAATTAATTGTATAAGTATTAAATAAAATATTAGATTTAAAAGTATTAAATTAAAGATACCAAATCAACGTATTTCTTTAGTAGGTAATATGGATGTTAATTTAATGTTAATGCAATGTTAATTTAGTGCCTTTTATCATTTAAAAAATAAAAATGCAAAAAACAAAAATTTTAATTATTAAAAGTGTTTAATATATTTAATTTAAAAAACAGTGCTCATGGTGCAAAATGTGATGCACAGGCAATAATGCATGAATCTATCAATTGCTTTGCACTGTACTGTATGCCAGTTCAATTGTTCAGTAATATGGAATTTTTCAATCATTCAATTTTTACGTCAACCACAGTTAATGTCATGTCTTTGAATTATCTTTTGGGGGCCTTTTCTCTTGTCTCTTATATATGCAGTTATTTTTGGTTTGATAAATTAGCTCATAATTCGATTAATTAGACTGACAGCCCATGTAGCTACATGAATTACCTGCTTGGGGTAGTGTATGATCTCCTGTGTGGTTGTTTTGGCAATGATGGCCCTGTTACTTCCTGGGCTGAGTTGGAGGTTCAGGGAAAGGCCAGAGACCAGCTGCACGCCCAGCTCTGTAATACTGACTTTATCATCCAGAACCCGGATCATCCTCTCAGCCAGAGCCGAGTTTGACAACGGAGACATCACCTGAACAACAGAAACCAAACCCAGCATGTCATCACTTCTAATTTATTTGTCTTCCAATGAAGAAAAAAAAAACAAGCAATCCCTCTATGTGCAATCCATCTATGTCTGTATTGTCAGTGATATTAACTAAACCCACACTAAACTTTGTTGTCTTAATGAATAATGAGAATGGTGCAAAGCTGACAGCTGTGGGCAGCTCTGTCATTATCACCATTACCTGCACAGTGGTGACTCCCACAGCCTTGCCTGTCAGCACGGTTCCTGCCTGCAGGCGAGCGACGCTTGTATCCTCAACTCTCAGAAAGTAGCGCACCAGCCGCGTCACATCTACCTGCCAATCAGAGCCAAGGAAGTATGCAGGAGACGGGCTGCTTGGATCTGGCGATTCTGCTGTGAAGACCGTAAGCACTCGAATCAAACTGTGCTGATACTGCAGCATGCAGCCTCGGCCCTTCCTCTCATCCTCTTCCTCTGTGTCCCAGCTCACTCTGAGAAACATGCAGAGAAAAGATGTACAACTCTTTTCCTCACTCTCCTGTTCTCAATATTTTTTTTCTGCTATCTGCTATTTGACTATGCTCAGCAATCTCTCATCTCTACCTTATAATGAAAGTCTCTGCAATGTCATAAAAAACTGCTGGGATATCTCTGCGGAACACATTCTCTATTCTAACAAGAACGCTTTGGAGCAGTTTTAAAGTAGAAAAATCTATATGAGGTGGAACATCAAATATAGAAGTTCTGAGCTAGTTAGAGGAACCAAAAATAAAAATAAAATGAGAAAATAAAATTCACAGTGGAATACAAGATTCAAAATTCAAGAACAATTCACAATATTAATTATGCATTAAAACATTAAAGAACCCCACAAAAAGTTAGTTCATAATTAAAACATATTTCAATATGTCAAATTTCAAAAAAATAAACCACACTTATTTTTGATAATAAGAGTCATTGTTTATTTATAATAATCTTTCATCTCTACCTTAAAAATACAGTCTCTGCAATGTAATAAAAAACTGATTTGGTGCAGTTGGAAAGGTGGAATATCAAATATAAAAGTTCTGAGCTAGTTTGAGGAACTAAAAAGGGAAGAAAAAAAAAATCACACTACAATTCAAGAAATCCAAATTCAAGAACTATTCACAACATAAATTGTGCATTTAAAAAAACATTAACAACAAAACCATAGACAATTAAATAAATGTAAATAATTAAAACAATTTTTTACATTAGTCAAATTTAACTAAATAAACCACCTATGTTTTATATATATATATATATATATAAATTTGTAAATGGAGGTTTTTAAGCTTCAAATATCTGAAATAATTAAAAGTATAAATTATACTCATCATACATTTATATTCATATCATTATGGGGACATGAAAGTAAATCTACTTAAATTCCTGACTGTTGAAATACAAATAAACAATATTTAGTAACATCTAAAACTAAAACTAATTTAGAAATTTTTTACACTCATTAAATTCACTGACATACAGTAGATTTAAATACTTAGTATAAACAGTTTACGTACTAATATTTGTCACTATTTACATAAATGTATTTAAAAGTGCAAAATAATATTATTATACATTTGAATTATAACAAAGTCCCTTTAAGGCAAGTCATGTCACTCGGCAGCCATCTTTGAAACACCTCTCGGACACGCAAGTGCAGCTCCTATCTCTTTGAATGGGGAAACATCAAATTCTCCAAAACTGTTCACTAAGCTTATGATTAAATTTCATATTTGAAATCACCAATGAAATCTGACAACAACTGTATCATAAATGTTGTTTATTTTGCTCAAATGGCATTAAAAAAAGCTTATTTTTCAGGCTAGATCAGCCAGTGCGCATGCACAGTCCTAAGTACGTGTCTCAGAATGCTGACTGTTTTTATAGCAACTGGGACTTCTAACAGCAGCTGCAGTGACACACTGACTTTAGCGATTGGCTCTTTTGCTTAGAAGGCAGGGCTTCATTCGATAGAGTGGCCATATTGAGTGTTGCATTTTTCCCCATTCAAAATTATACGAGTGACACGTCTTGGGTATTCTATAGTCTTTGATTATACCCACAATTGCTATATGGATATCAAATGGCTAAATGCTGACTCAAAGCACCAGCATTTCAAACCATATGAAGCTTGTTGGGGAGTGTGTTATTGGAAATATGCTTGTCACTTACTTTTTGTTCCCTGTGACAGGAACTCTCCAGGCTTTGATCTGACTGAGCTCTGGATCAGATATCTCCATATGCAAGGGGACTCGAGGCATCCATACGCTCACCTCCAGCTGTGTGCTCAGGTAGCTGTAGGTGAAGTTCACCATTATCCTCACTCTTCCACGCGTCTCCTTGCCATTAACATACACAGAATCACACCTTTCAGACACCTGCGTGTGAAAAGAGCATATTAAGTTTAGTGTAGTTCATTAATTTTTGCAAGTCAATGTTCGATCCCAACTTGTGGCTCCACAGCAAGGCACAAAATCACTTCCTAGATCTTCCACATTCACTGTTTTTCAATGGTGGAATCCAAAAATCTTAACCAAAAATCTAGTCTCTACAGTTTCACTGATGTCTCGTGACACCTAAAGCTCTGAATATCTCATTTTGGAACTTTGTATTGCAGAATTCGCAGAGTCTTATATTACTGGATAATTGAATTGTGGTGTGACATTCCTCATTTTTACATGGCTTTGGATATAAATGCCTGCTAAAAGAATAAATGTCAATGTAAAAAAGATAAAGATGTTTTATGGTAATGTAGACATGAGCATCAGTGTGGTGTAAGGCAATGAGCCCTGTGTACTGTACATTGTTCTATCTCATTAGGAAAATCTATGGGCACTGTTGCATCACTTTTTCATTCACCCCCAGTACTTCGAAGACTAATTTATAAACCACAGAGCACATTGTCATTGACTGTGTGCCATAAAAATCTTGTCAAGACAAAAAAAAGAGAGACTACTGCACTTCCTCCTTGATTTTCAAAGCAATGTAATTTATTCATGTGGTGGGTTAAGGTGTGCATGTGTAAGAAGGACACATGGGTTTGTGTGCAGTAGTTCAGTCATTCCTTGTTCGTTATTTACCACTGAATAAGTTAGTGCGCCCCTCCATTTATGTTTTAAGGGTTAACCTGGAAAAGGCACTGGAGATCTTTATAAGTTCAGATACTCATAATGAAAGTGCCAGTGTTTTAGGTGGAAAAACTCCAGAGAATGATCCAGCGATAATAAAAAGAGCTCAAACTCTTCATAATAACCATGCAAAATATATGACTGTTAATGAGGGCATAGAGGTTCATACAAGTTTATTTGAAGGCTAGTGCAGTGGCTCTCAACTGGCGAGATCTGTTCTGACAGGGTCGATGCAAAATTCAAATAATCAAATTATATAACTGCATATTTAAGATAGCAAAATAACTAGCCTTATCAACTTTTAAAAGAAAGGGAAAATAATTTCTATATCTTTTGCTATTGACGTCAAAGGTCCATTCAAACTCAGTCACACAATGTCAAAGAGAATACATTAAATATGGGTTAGCTCACAAAAAGGATAAACATGGTTTGTGCTGTGAATTATTTTCTGCTAAGAGCACTGAACCATGAAAAGAGATATTTAGGTAAATTATCCTATTCAACTTATGTTATGTTGATAATTCTGCATATTGTTGGGCCTGTGCAGTTTATGGTAATATGAATAAATTAGTTTGATGATAAGCACATTTTGATTACTGTGTCTGATATAAGATTTTGGTCCTGAGGCAAATCCAGTTCAGAAGCACTGCCCCAGAGAACAATCCAGTAATAACAAAGGGCTCAAGCTCTTCATAATACACAGGGGGAAAAAAGACAGGTGTGGTTTGGGTAAAAAACACAAGTTCAATGAGGGCTTGCGAGTCAAAGTCTATCTCCCTCCTCTGTTTTTCTGTTTTTAGGTGAGCAACTAGGAAGTGGTGGTCATCTAAGCTGAATTCCCTGACCCCTCTTCTCCTGTGCTCTTCTAGTTCTGATAGACAAGTCATTCAGAAGAAGAGCAAGGCTGCTAATAAGAAGCCACAGAGTATGAGATTGCTGAAGCTGTCAAAAGTGGCCTGACCTTGACATGCATTACCTTCAGGACATCCTGGTCTGAAGACCTGCAGCGAGACGAGTTAGTGATGTCTGTGATGGAGCCATCAGCCTCAACTCCCAAAACTTTAACAGGCACAGAAACCTTCTTACCAGTCAGCACGGCTGTGTTGAGGAGCGCCGTATCCTGGAAAAGCACAACAAATAACACTCATTTAGCACTAAAGATGTGCAAAACTACATTTTCAAAATTGACAGGTTCAGACAAAAGGAAAAAAAATTCTAATTTAAACATACTGTATTCGACATTTCTGTTGCATATTCTGCTGACTTTTACCAAGATAATGTGATCTAGCTGGCTAACATACATGAGGTTTTGTTTGTGAATTTGCAAAAATATGACTCAAAGCATCTATAAGAATGATGAAAGATACCTGATCTCATGACGAAAATGTACCTGTGGGAACTTTTTCGCAAGACACGAAATACATACCAATAAGTACATATTACTGCAGTTTCCAACAGAAATGACCACTAGAGGCAGTAAAACAGCGAGCACTTGTAATCATTTTCGTACACAGTTATGATTACAGCTCCATATGTTTCGCTTTCCGGACATAACAAGCTTGGTTGGTAACTCAGCCGGCACGGAATTGGACTTAGGATGCGGAATCCTTCGGTACGAATCCTGTGAAAAACACGACTCACAATGAAAGAGCTGAAAGATGAGAGATCGAAAAACAAGCTAAAACTGCATGCTTGCAATTGCGTTTTATGTCACATTGGCTTTTGTTCATACTATCGCGTAGGTTTAGGTGTAGTACAGATGGTACGTTATTTTAAAACGTCATGGAGTTATAGCGCCACTCAACAGACATTTCAAGTCAGAACTGCGGTAACATACAAAACCATAAAACGTCACATAAAACGTACCATATGTACGTTCATCTGTTCTGGGAAAAAAACACACTTTTAGCAACACTAAGTGGACATTTCACATCGAATATGTCACGAAACGTACATGGAGTTTTTCGTATGTATTTCACGTCTTGTGAAAAAGTTCCCACACGTACGTTTTCGTCAAGAGATCAGGTTGGATGAAATCTACATAGTAAATCAGTAATGTGTAACATCACATGCAAGTGTTTTCCAACAAAAGTGTTTATGCATTTATAGAGTTATTGTACATAATACACAGTATAATTTCTAGTTCCAGTTCCAGTAATAATAATAATAATAATAATAATAATAATTGTTGAACAAAATTTTGTAAAGAAAACAACTTTTAATGAAAAGGCAAATATTTGTAGCGAATACTTTACTAAATATTTTGCTAAACATAAACATATAACACTTTTTTGTTAGAGCCAAGCTAATTTTGGCAGGGTATAAAAGTCAGAACTACTGGCCAGTAAAAAAAAACAATTATTTTTGTGTCCTGAATAGAACAGCCAAAAACTTCCATCTGAATGTGTATGCTGTAGTGGCGGAGCTTTAAAGGAGATTAATTTTAAGAGACTTTTCTGAGAGATTTACTGTGCAAACAAACAGCACACTAATTAAAGTATCCACACTAAAAATATCAAAACTAAAAAAAAGAAAATTAAAAAAATAAAAAAAAAACTGAAATAAGCTAGTCTATCACACTAATACATCTCACAGTGTCCCATCCCTAATTAGCACAGAGGTATGTACATATGGAAGAAACATGACGCACTGTAAACAAAACAGGCTAATACTAAGAACAAGCACTCTGGTCATCTAATAAGCTCCTATGAAGTATCTCAGTTTGGTGGTGAGTAAAAGCTTAAGCAGGTCAAAAATGTCAAGGCAACAATTGTGGATCAGACTCTCTCTGTCTGAGTTTAATACCCTAATGATTATCTTACAGTGTGCCG
Source organism: Tor tambroides (assembly GCA_021397915.2). Lineage (NCBI taxonomy): Eukaryota > Metazoa > Chordata > Actinopteri > Cypriniformes > Cyprinidae > Tor > Tor tambroides. The sequence goes on along the minus strand of JAFVLL020039777.1, from coordinate 12,679 downwards.
CTGGGATGACGAACACACTAGGATGATTAGGTTTGAGCGCAGATTTAACTTCTAGACCCAACAGATGTCCACAAGCATCCTCCAAATGCAACACAACAGATGCTGACTGTGATTTGAAAAGTTACCAGAAAAATCCCACATTCTTATACCGGTGTTATTTCAGGGACAGGGTCACACTGTGAAATAGACTGTTCCAGTAAACAAATCTGGCAGCTAGCTTATAATGGATGCTTGATATCAATGAATTGTCACAATCTCTTTTTGATTTATTTGTCTTAAACAGTTACATGATAAAAAGCTATATTATTATATTTTAATGGCTGCCGGTGAACTTGTAATAAATGGATGCATGTGGATGGCTTTGGGAATTACGTGTGTGTCCTCATAAAATGAATGTGAGGGCAAATTCTGCAGTAGTTTGACCAGTGGTAGGGACGGTAGGAAGAGATCAAAGGGGTGAAAGAAGTGGCACTGCGCCTCTGGACAATTAACACACATACACACAGTCACAAAAACGCACAGACAGAACAAAGACACATAAATCATGTATAATGGCTGTCATTGTAGATTTATAGTCAAAGGATTTTACTCAAAGCATGACAAATACTTGTCACACCAATGTGATTTCATTTTGAAATGTCCACGCTTCCTAGACACCCTTATAAAACGTGACCTCACGAAACCTTATAAAAGTCAAAAGGGATAGTTCATTAAAAAAAATAAAAAATAAAAAAATTCTGTCATTAATTTACCCTCATGTCATTCCAAATGACACTTTGTTCTACACAAAAGTAAGAATTTGAATGATTTTTATTCAAATCTTATTAATGATGATTTTATATACATATATATGCTTTTGTTTTTTTCTAAATATCAGAGGACATAAAATTCCCATTATAGGTTTCTTTAACTGTTTAACTGTTTAACTCCCAACCGTGATCAGTGGTGCTATTCCCACATAGTCTTTCTGAATGGTGTAAATCCTCATGGTTCCTTCATCCCGGATCATGTTTCCAGGCAGCTCCAGTCGCCACGTGATCATCTGGCTCTCTAACTGATCACTCTGTTCCCCCGTCTCAAAGTCCAGCTGCAAGACCTCCAGCAGACCTCTGTAAATGCAACATCGGGACACAGTCACATCCTGGCAACAAGTGACTTAAATTCATTTTCTGGGTCAAAGAGGACAGTGTGGAATCTTAATAATGAAAGCACAATCAGCCATCAGGAGAGATGGAGCTTCTCATCCACTTCAGTAGCATTAACACACTCAGCATTCTAATGAGTGTATCAATAGGTTCATTGCAGGAACATGATTCAGCTCACACCCTGCCTTTCAGCTGGAACCTGCTTTGATAAAGTGCTTTTATATAACTAACAGAAATCAAACTTTTATACAACTTCTTATGGTTCATGCATTTGCATATGGCATGCTGAAGCTCTCACGTAAAAAGGAAGCTTTGAAAGCATCAGAAAAGTTAGTGTTTGTGTTATAGAAAAAGCTTTCCCAGAGTGGACAAATCCTTAGAGATTTGATTCAGAACTCCCCAAGTCTTTAAACTATATTGTCTTAAATGATGCAATCTGATTTTTGCTTTCAAGACCATTGTTAAGGGATAAGGTGTGAAAAGTCAAGTGAGTCATGACCCATTATCACTATGCTGTATTAAGTGCATCCCAGCACAGCATTAACCTCTCGGTTTGGCTCTTCACTGGTTAATGTGAAGATCTCTGCTCTAATCTTGTGGAATGTGCTGGTCTTTAAGCTGGTCTAACACACTGATGCACTGAGGATGATTAAAGATAAGTGGGTCGTCGCTGTAAAACACGGAAAGAAGGGTGCTGAGAAAAGTACTCAGGAGATACTGCTTGCTGAATGGCAGATGGTGACAGCTCCCATTGTTGAGCTATTATAGTTTGAAAAATTCAATTTAGTGTGAAAGGTAATATAATGACTGTCTTAACATGATTCAGAGAACAAGTGATATAACTTGATCCTGTACTGATTTCCTATTGAAAAAAAGAAGTTGAAGTTATTGGCTAAATTAGCCAATAGCCTTTAGTTTACATCTCATGATTTGCTATTTGCTAATGCTAGTCAGAGACAGGTGGTATTTTGTGGTTTCTCATTTTTAAAGAGCATCTGATTGTACCAAACTGTTATATATGCAAGTGCAAGATGAGTCATCAATAATTTTACTTCATTACTCTTTAAAAGTTTGGGCTCAGTAAGATTTTTTTAAGAAATTAATTTTATTCAGCAAGGATATATTAAATTCATCAAAAGAGACAGTAAAGACATTTAGAATTCTTTTGAAATTTCTATTCATCAAAGAATCCTGAAAAAAGAATCAAGGTTTTAAAAAAAAATACTAAGCAGCAGCACAACTGTTTTTTAACACTGATAATAATAAATGTTTCTTGATAATAAGAATAGAATAATAAGAAATGTTTCATCCAATCAGCATTTTTAAAATGCATTCTGAAAGATCATGTGACACTGAAGACTGAAGTAATGACTGCTGAAATGTAATTTAATTACAGCTATTTTAAATTGTAATACTATATATTTCACAATATTACACAATTTTACAATATTTCACTGTATTTTGACCAAATAATTGCAGCCTTGGTGGGAGTATGTGTTATTTTTAAAAAAAAAAAATACTTAAAGGAAGAAAAAAGAAAATATTTTATTAAACTTTGAACAGTATATCTTCTTTTTTATTATTTTGCCAACTTGTACAAGTACATTAGATGACTTTAAAGTTAAAATACATGGACCAAAATCCACAAAACTCATTTAAAATTTAAATGTAATAATCCATTGAAAGAATTAATCAATATTACTTTTGCTTCCTGTAAATCTAAAGTCATCTACTCCCTAAATAAAAAATATTTTTAGTGTACAGTATGTTACAAGCTGCCAGAGCTATACAGTATTTACTATATTATAGTACAGTACATGATACATGCTATACGCTGCAATAATTATGACAAGCCATTGCCATGGACACAAAACAAGAGTCGACGAGACCAAAAGAAATATGACACCCAGATGGAGGCTCTTATTAACAAGATGCTCACAGTTTTCGAGACGCATTTGAACTGGATCCAGAAAAACTCAAAACTCTTTATATGAAAACCAAGCCAATTGCTCCCCAGCTTAGATGCACATAGGTAATATGAACTCAGAGCTCATTCTTCTTAATAACAGCGGCGGAGTTGTATGTTTTCTGTGGTTACTAGCAGCGGTGATGGAAAGATATCACATTTTTATGAAGTTACTTTCAGTCGCTTTCCACATGAATACCTAACGTTATGGAATTGATTTGTGCCATTAATCATGAAATCGCAAAGTGGCAAGTTTTTTTCTGGGGCTGCTTTCTGTGCTTAATAAGTGTCTGTAAAGGGTAAACGCGGTTAACCTGCACCTTTTTAACCAGAAAAAGATGGTCTTTAATTTTCATTCAAAATACCATCCTGCAAAGGCAAACAGGTTGTATGAACATCTGTTTGTACCTGAACAATGGGGCAGGGGGAGAATTAGAAGGTTGTTTTTCTCTGTCAAAAAATAATTTTGCAATCTGTCACTTAATTCTCCAAGTTTCAGAAGAAACAGACCACATCTGGCGATGTGCAAGGGCAGAAAAAGCTTTTTAACAATAAAATGCCATCGAAATGTGAACTCAGGAGAGTCTGTGGTTCAGTGGTTTCTAAGAACAATGAGATGATGCAGCTAGGGCTTGCCTTTTACTAGTAAATGTGCTTTTCTTCTGGCAGGTCACAGAGATGGTTTGGGCATCACTTCCTCTCCCAGGTTCCAGAGTGATGTCCCATAGGTTCACGTCACTGGGTCTGGCTGTGCTGAATGACATGCCTTTTCTTGATGTGGCTCTGTGAGAAGGAATAAACAAACACACAGATGGCATCAGTGGAAAGGTCTAAGCCTCAGGCGGACGCCTAGAGTCTGCTGACTGACCGCCTGAAGCATATTGCACACAAATGTGACAACACCTGGCTGAAATGGTCAGTTGCCATCTTACTGGCTGGTGCTAGTAGGATTTACACAAGTACAGTTAATATACATGACCATTCAAGTATATTGTCAGTAGGAAGTCCCTTATGCTCAACAAGGTTGCATTTATTTAATCAAAAATACCATAAAAACAGTAATATTGTGAAAAATCCTCACAATTTAAAATAACTGTTTTCTATGTTAATATATTTTAAAAATGTAATTTATTCCTGAGACAGCAACGATGAATTTTCAGCAGCCATTACTCCAGTCTTCAGTGTCACATGATTCTTTAGAAATCATTGTAATGTGCCAATATTCTTATTGCCAGTGTTCAAAACAGTTGTCCTTTTTATTTATGTGGAAATCGTGATACTTTTTTTCTAGATTATTTAACGAAAAAAAGTTCAAATACTGTAGCATTTGAATAGTAACAGCATATATTGAAAGACAAATCTTTTGTAACATTTTAAATGTCTTTACTAATTTAATGCATTGCTGAACAAACTGAATTTCTTAAAAAAAATCTGATCAAACTTTTAATAACTCAATCTACCAAAATATTCCAGGTTAGCATCATTTTAAAGTCTTGATGCGCAAATTAGCACATAGTCTCGACATCCACAAGCAGAACTGTATTTTTGGCTTCACATTGGAATTATATTTGTGAAACAACATAATACTTTGGATGGACATGACTACCCACTTGAGCACAAATTGTTCCCACATTGATTTATTATTGCTGGTTTAATCTGCCTCTAAACTGCGATTGGTTGCTTCTCATGCATCACAAACAAAACTTTGCTCAAGTGGGTGTTTCTTGACTAGAATAAACTACTATACAATCTGAACTAGACTTAATGATAATAATTAAGGAAATGGATGAAGAGTAGACTAATCACAGGCTAATGTAAAAATCATGTAAAATTTTAAGCACAAAGCTCAGTATTTATGACTGCCTCTAGGCAATACTGAAAGGAAAAACACACATGCTCACACAGTAAACATCATGTATGATACAATGAACATGTCCAGTACTGACTGAATGTTTGCTAGAGGGCATGTGTGTTAAAGACGCTGACCTGCACATCGAAAGGTTGAGGTGGAAAACGTTCACCTGTCCTCTGATGGACAGAAATCAACAAACACATCTCAAGCCCATCTGTGCTGACATCCTTTTCCATTCAACCTGACTCGTGGGCTACATTTGTAAAAAATAAATAAAAAAGCAAACAAACAACACATACAAACTCGCTAATGGCAGTAGAAGGAGATATAATTGACAGCTTTTAAATCCTGCTCGTAGGACCTGCTAACCATGGGTTGAGGTCAGTCGGCATGGCTCTCAATTCCCTGTTTCACTTGCCAGTTTTAAATCTTGGCTCAATCTCTATTGCAGAAAGAGCGCTTGGACATTTAACAATGTTGTATTTATCAAGGGTGTAGAGCGAGTATGCCGCTCTGGAGAATTTAATCTCTCTGTCTCCTTTGGCTTGGGCCAACATAACCACATGTCCACCATTCAGTTTAAAGACAGAACCAAATGCTTCTTTTCTCCTCTTTTTTTCCCCCTCCCGTATCTCTCAGCTTTATCCACCAGCCAGACAGTTCGCCGGTCCCTCCTCTCCACTGATGGGACTTAGAGACCGTGGAATCTTGCCACGTGAGAATCTCCCAGACATGTGCTAGAGTCAGGCGCCTTGGGAAGCGTGGCCAGAGAGGAAACAGGTCACGGTGGGAGAAGTAGAATGAGCGCGGCTGACAGCATTGTGACACACTGCGTTATCTTTCCGCAACCCCTCATCCATCTTTTTTTTTTCTCTGTTTCACGCCACACACTGCAATTCTGCCTCAAAAACAACAGATTTTCATGCAGCGGATCTCAAATGATTCATTAGCGATGTGCACAATGAGCCTGTGCATTAAATGACACATGCAGCTGTGCATTTTAATGATTATTTCCCAGAATGTATAATGCGATAAACACACGTCATGAGCTTTTATCTGGAATTGAAAAGAAATACATGATATCACAGCTGGTATCAGTTCAAGTCGCATGTAGATCTCTGAGATAGCGTCTGTCTATCAGCCCCTGGTACTCAAGGGAGAGGGATCAGAGTCTGTCTTGACCCATTTTGTATCGTCATCATCTTCAGAGCAGACGTGCAATTTTTAGAGACAGATGACGCCCTCAGTTGGATAATCCAAACATTTTTAATTCCAGGGAAATGAGAGAAACAATGAAACTGTGAGAGAAAAATAAGAGACAGGGGAAAAAAAAGAAAAGAAATTGCAATACAGAGAAAGAGAGAGAGAGTCTGTGATTGTGTTCTGTTTTGGTCTGCCAGGGCAAGAAACACTGTATGCATGAGTGGCAAAAGAATTCAGTCAAATCTATAATGAGGATCTTGATGGAATAAATCTCTGACACAAAATCAAAGACGGACGAATATTGATGTGGGGCTGTGTGGTGCTGCCTGCAGGATAAAGTATAGAAAATAGAATAGAATAGAATAGAATAGAATAGAATAGAATAATAGGTTGTATTATATATGAAATATTAATGCAAATATTAACAAATTAATAGTTTGTCTATTTAAATATATGAATAAAACAAAACATTTCTATCTACAGATTTGTACATGAATGATCTGTTAAACGGTAGAATAGAATCACTTAATATTATTCATTAATTAAAAAATATATATAATAAAAATAATATATATTGATTAACAGATCATAGTTTGGATAAATATTTCAATAAAACAAAATATTTTTATCATAATATTTTGATTGATTTTGATCTGTAAAGCAGCAGAATAGAACAACTTCATACTTTTCATATATCCATTATATAATACATATAATCTAATATGTATTTTCAAATATAAAATAAATATGTAAAATGAACTATAATGAGCAGAGAAAAAAAGAACCATTTCACAGTAACATTCATTACGAAGTAGTTATATAATAATTATTATTTAATGCTTGGATCAATAGTTTGTCTATTTAAATACATGAAAATAACATTTCTAGCTATATAGATTTATATTAATCTGTTAAGCAGAACAAAAGGACCACTTCATTACATTCATTAAGTAATACAATACATAACTATATATATATATATATATATATATATAAATATATATATAAATAACCTTAGAAAATGTGCTTGTCATGTAGTACAGCATAAGACACTTCATAATTTGTAATTTCTAGTGGGTTTCTGAGCTAGTCTATGTAGTCCAGGCAGCCTCCAGCTGAAATAACTTTCTGGTGAAAAGAGAGCAGATCTCTGAAGGGTTAAAGACTTCACTAATTTTCAATCAGTGTGTGGATTATCTATCATAACCTCAGGGGTCTGGACTCAATCTTGGAGAGAGTAGTGAAGTGGGGCAGATATTTTTCCCTGGATAAAATCAATCTCTTTGGGATACCAGCCTTCACCTCACTTTACTGCTAACACTGAAAGCGAATGTCCATTTGAGCCAGGGCCGGGGGCAAAGTAAACCCTATCAGAGCCAAGTGGAGGGCCGCGAGGATATTGGGGGCTCAGGTGGCATATGGGGCTCAGCTGCCGGTCAAATGTATATCTCAGATCACAAACAGGCTTCCTCAACTTCCCAAAATCAGCACAAATCAAAGTCTCAAATCAGTCCAAGCATATTGTCCAAAGAGAGTCAAATCACTTTAGGGAATAGACAAAAATCTCAAAAATAAATAAATAAATTTATCCCCACTCTAAATAACATCTAAATTAAACTACTCTGGGATTTTGATTATTGGCTTACAATATGGGTCAGAATACAATTTACCTCATCAGTTCTTATGGATCATTTTTTTCCCCACAGTTTCATTTGCCTTCAAAACAACCGCAAACGAACTTCTAAGAAAAAGAACAGCTTCGCCAATACAGGAAAGAACAATATCTTTGGTCCAAAACATGCCTATAAATCCAATTTCACTCATTTATGTGTTCTTTCTCCATTGCTGTGGGTTGAGACTTGGAAAAAACAGATTGCACTGTGTGTTTTTGTACGATAGAGCTCTCGCTGTAATATGTTCACTTCTGCCCAAAGGACTCAAGTAGTTATTAGGTATTTGTTTTCTTGCTCCATTAAGTTGATGCATTATTTATGGGGAGAGAAGCTGCACAAACAATGCAATGTTAAGAAATGAATGCTGCCAAATAATTTCCCCATTATTTTGCCATTTATGGAAGAGTGCCTTTGAAACTCCTCCAGTTGGAAAAGTGAATTGAGCCGGCACAACGTTATTACATTTCGGTAATCTGTATACTGAGTGGGACCGTTACGTTCTCTTGGTTATGAAGTGGCATGACTGTAGTGTCACATATTTGTTAAATTCACACTAAGCTACTTGGGCGTTTGACACATCTGTTGGCTCCATGCCACACTTCTATTCCAAATGGGACGCTGTTATCTCAATCCCCAACGCACCTCCTCTTCATCTTATTTTGGCCTGACCAAAAGTCTCTTCCAGGAAAACAGTTGACATTTGTTGTGCCTACTGAGAAAACCATATAATCCTGAACAGAGTAAATCCAATTTCTCAGCACTGCATTATGTATACAGATTTTTTGCAGACTTCCAGATAGCAGCATGTGAAATGATTACAGCCCGAAAGCCAGGTTAGATCTACCAGACACTTGTTTATGCCATATTTTGTAGTGATCTTATTTACTTTAAAATCCATCCACTCTTATTAAAGGATAGTTCATCCAAAAATAAAAATGTTGTTTTGGACCCCACTGACTTCCACTGTACAGTTTTTCAAAATATGTTCTTTTGTGTTCAAAACAAAGAAAGTCAAACAGGTTTGGAACGACATGAAGTTGAGTAACTATCCCTTTAAGCAAAACTGGCAGATAAGAAACCGTAAAATCAGCCTACCTGAGTATGAAATGTTCAACTGGCGATGTGCTTGATAGGAACACGAAGAAAGTGGCAGTGTCTGTGGTCTTCAGTGGTTTTGAGGACGTCTGGATGATTACAGCTCCTCCGAGGCGCAATCGCATAAATGTGGGGTTTCCAGGAGGTGATCGCAGGAGGTTTACAGTCCCAATCCTCTTCATAGAGGTTCCATAGATCTGCAGTCCCAGGTCACCATGCTGTGGACCCCTTCTTATCTTGCTCTCTTGTGGGACACACTGACCACTGGGACTGGGTCTGATCTGGTAGTAAAGTTCAGCAACATTTCCTCTTTGATCACCTCTCTGCTCCCAGCTCGACCTGCCACCTCCAGGGTTGAACCAGGCTGGCTCAGGCTTCAGATGTACCAAGCAAAAGCCACCATCTGCCGAGATGGAGCAGCTGTCCCTGACCTCCCTGGATTCCCAGAAGGCGTATGCCGTAACACAGAGGTACCCTCCTTGGTTCTGTCCTGGGATGTTTTGTATCAGGCCCTCGCTCATATCGTCCCTATTACTAGTTGCATAAAACAACACATACAGAGCAGGCGTAGAAGATCGTACTTGACGTGCCAGTATAAATGGTCGGATCCTGGGGACAGTGTGGATCATATGCAGTGGTATAGACTGCTCCAAAGACATGGGACCATAGCTGACATTGATGGCTGGCTGGCCACTGAGCCCAGTGAGGATGAAAGGTTGCCTTTGTGCCCGCAGGCTGGAGTTGTCCATTACGTCCAGACTGGTGTCTTTGAGGAGGAGGTAGTCTGCATTGATGATCTGATAGTTCACACTTGGAAGAACAGCGAGAGGGGACAGGGATCTTGGGTCATCTGACAACTCCACAACCTTCATTCCTTGAGGACACAACAAATCAAATTAGATTAGCACAACAGAGTATAAGTATCATAAAGTATTAATAGTATTTCCAGTAAATGTTGTACACATCACATAACCCTACTGGCCCCTATAGCACATTTTCAAATCAGTGGTTTTCAACTGGTTTTGTTTCAGGGACATCAAGTAGTGACCCAACACCATTTCAATAGAATTTCAATGGTTTTATGTTCTTGGTAGCCAAAAATGTGCTGCACAAAAACATTGACATTCTTAGTCTTCACTTCATTTAAGGCCATACATAAAGAAGTCTGTATATTCTTATAACTTGCATAGTTTTCTTAATGGTTTTGGAGGATGAGAACATATCACACAACCTTGGCATGCACCTATTTAGGCAAAAAATGCATATAGGATATTGTCTCCACTCATTTAAAAGCTCATCCATTTTACTATCCTAATTACGCATGATTAAATGGTTAGTTGTGTTTTATTATTTGCATTTTATTCCTGTCTCCAACTCCAGTGCATTTTTGAATCACAGCCCACTAGTTTTGAATGACTGTTCTATAGGAATCTGTACTAATAAAACCTTTCATTCAAAAACACTGTAAAGGCAAGGTTACTTTCACAGAACATTATGCTTGGTAAATATGCTATCAAAACTGTTTTGTATGTTCTAGACAGCTATACCTCAGTGCTCTTGCAGAGTTGTATTTCGGAGAAGTCATTTGCTAGATGGCGTTCCTTCCTCATTCAAAGTCAGAGTAAAAAAAAAAAGATTGGTCTAAACCTGTCAGCAAAAACCTATCATTCTGTTGCTGTTTGAACCTCTCCCTAATGCACTAGTCTATAATCTTTTCAGAAAACATTTCCATAGATGTCAACCCCACAAAATCTTTTTGCTACTTCAATAGCACAAAATACAACATTTCCCCTCCTGGTGCTGGATGATTTGGAATAAAGAAACGCAGGGGGAGGCAAAAATAGTCAACATCACTCTGATCAGGTGTACTGTGTGTCTGGACAAGCAGCTTGTCAAATCACTCATCTGGGAGAGATGCTTTAACCTTTACCTTCTGACAGGCTGCAAGGGCTACATTGCTTTCTGATTGCTAAAGTGCAGCATTGAAAAGCTGAAGGTTGATCTTGACATGCTGTGCGTTTTTGGAGGAGTTTGTCAAATGCCGGTCCATGTGTCATACTGATATGTGAATGTGATTGCTATTCCTAAAAGAAAATCCTTCAAGTGAGGCAACAACAGCTTGAGAAAACTTGATTCTATTTGTTTGTATTTGAATATACATTTTATTGAAGTAATGCACATATTGTGTTTGCATTTTATGGTATCTGACTATATTAGAGCAAAGGTTCGAAGAAAAAAAGATTTTTTCAACTGATCTGATTTTTCACACTCCATTTTCTTTTAATCTAAGCAGAGTTGCGTCAAACCCATCTGTTACAGGACAGATCATTGTGAAAGAGACCCGATTTTGTGTAGTAAAGCCATTGTTTCATGCTCTAAAAGAACTGGCACACTATTTTAACAAATATATGTAATATAATAAACTATAAAATATTTGATCTACATGCCAAAGTGCAAAATAAAATGTTCAGTGATAAGAAAATTAGGGCTGACTAAGGGCTCACAAAGAGGTAACCGTGGTTTTATCTGCTGCATTTGATCTTACAGTGTACCTGGAATAGTTTCTTAGTTTTATGCAGCCACTGTACGAAGATTATACACAACTCTCAGGACAACACTTAAAGGTGATCAGCTTCCAGTTAAAAAAAGAGCATGTGTAAATAAGGTTAAGGCAGTGAGCAGAGTCCACAACAGAACATTTGAAGCATTATAAACCTGTATAGTTCTTAGAGAAGATCATTGGGAGGAAATACAATTCTATTATACAGAACACTGTATGAATTCCTAGACAATCCCTCACTTCTGTCCTTTTTAAAAATCTATCTTGATTTATGTTTTAGGTATACTATACCGAATCTCATTGACATAAAGTCCAGGCAAAAAGGAAATACTTTATGTTTGAGCTTTAATTTCCTGTCTGTTAAACAGGTTAGCTACAGGACGCTAATCAATGTGATGATCTGTCCTACTAGCATCCTATTGACTTGTATAGAAAAGAATACAATAGGAGTCAAATAAACAATATATTTGCATCTCAGACTTCATGTGTGAAAGTGATGTTTCAAAGTAGGTTAATGGCTGAGCCCGAGGGGGAGAATGGACTACTGTTTGTGCAGTGTCTAAGAACATTTGGCCAAATGTGACTGAGTTTGCACAGCTCAAACTGGGACTGAGCCTCCGTGCTGATGACAAGCCTATTTGTCAGACTCTCTAATTTTTAAATTGCTGCTTTTGGCATTATTAAAAACTCCACAGCATATCATTTCCAAATTAGGAGCTTTCCAAGTATGGTTTTATTCAATGTGAACCGAGACGATTTGAGAAAAATTCCCTACTCTCAGTTGCACTATTAAAAACCATAGCATAGACTTCAAAACAACTGTGATAAAGTTTTAATTCCACAATTAAATAATCAAATTAAAGTAATAACTAAGCAGCTATTTGCATTCTGCAAGTAATTATATAAGCAAATTACAATTAAATCTATATTTACTTTTTATGCAAGCAATATTAATAACCCTATGAATCCAAAGAAACATTCATATTAATGATGCTCGCTCAAGTGCACTTACAAAAAGCTACTTTCAGTAAAGTTCACAATACAGGTTACAATTTAAATATGCAAATAACTGATATTAATGCAAACATTTTCACAGGTCTTTCAACTCATACACTTACACTGTAGATTCTGAAATCATTCATGAGAAGACATGGCTATTTGTGGCCAAACAACTGCAAAAAAAAA
>JAFVLL020039776.1:0-31358 GCA_021397915.2 Tor tambroides | reverse complement strand
TCTCTGTTGAGGAACAAATTAAAATTGAAACTGTGAGGCTAGGTGCCGGTCCTTGCCTCTAGGGCTTTTTACATCACTGCTGACAGAGGCCTCTGTGAATCATGGGAAATGTTTCATCAGTCACAAAGCATTATGGGGTGAACTGAAAGCCACATTAAACTTTTCAGTTACTCCTTCAATGCCTCACTTTTATTGTTTTGCCCTCATTCACTGACATCCACCACAATACCTCTCTGAGCAAATGTTTCTTTCCATTTGAGCAGATCTTGCCTGGTTCTGACTGTATGACAGCAAATCACCACATATTTGGTGCCTCTGAATATCAGTTTAATAAAAGAAGAATATAAGCTGCTAAAGAATATCACAGACTGTAAATCTGCCCATATTTGCCATATATTATACATTTTCATAATGAGCTGTGTGCTGATATCACAGAAGACTGTCGTAGACATGGCTGTATTTTTGCTGATGTGAGAGAAAAGGCACATTGTGAGCGTTTACTGTAAGCACATACTGTTAAACTAAACTGTCACATTCAAATGCCTGCAAAAAATGACACATTTTCTCCATACCAGAGATTGTGATTGGCTAATGTGGTTCATTTTTTGTCCATCAGGAACTCTCCCTCATCCTGCGAAGAGCTTAGTAAACTCTCCTATTCCTCTCAGCATGTAAAGAAGATTCTAGATCCTGTGTAAATACATGTCTTCACTTCACTCAAGGTCCATCCATTCACATTCATTAGACTCTATCTCCACCCCATGAAGCACTCTGAGCTTGTAAAAATACTCTATTTGCGGGCGTTCTCAGTGGGATGATAGGTAAGCGAGCGCATCTGAAGAGTTTGGAATTGATTCATTTGGATTTGGCTGTGGAACTGATTGGTTTATAGGTTTGGAGGACTGGGTTTGGATTGGCGCTTATGGTCAGAACCATAAACCGTTACTGGGGCATGTATGACAAGGATTTCCATTAGGATTACCTGTTTGTGGGGCCTTCATCGCCTATGCAGACATCAAGGCAGACGTCCGGGCGATCTGGTAAAAGGATGAAATACATCTATTCCCCTTTTTTTAGAAATGAGTTACAGTAAACTCCCATCATGCGCTGCTTCCATGTGTGTATGCTGTGTACACAAATCATTTTGTGATGTTTATGTAGAATTTTAAAAAGTATGACTCCTTGAGCTTTCTCTTCAACTATTTGGCCTGTGTTGTCATAGTCACATAATAGTAGAAAGGTCAAGTATCGATGGCGTTTCACAGAATGACACTGTAAACATTCCCATCCGGCTCTCTCCGGTTTGGCATGAGTCTGCCCTCAGTTCAAGAAGATGGGTGACGCGGTCATTCAAGCTAAACAGCCCTTGATCACACTATCAGGAAGCTTGTTATGAAACCAGCAATGACCATTATATTTGGTATCAATCTGAATTTCTCTCAGCTCAGAGAGGAGAGTACGTGGGCCGGGGTCAGCCAAGGGACAAGAGGAGAGAGAATGAGAGAGAGAGAGAGGGGAGGCCAGAGCAGGAGATTAGGAGGAAAATAAATGTAACATGGACAAGAGCTGTATTAATAGGATTATGGGCTCATGGATTTCAATACATCATCTGCACAAATAGGGGAGAGACCAAATTTGAGAAGGCAAAAGTGGGAAAGGGGGGAAAAAATCATGTTAATGGTTATTTGTCAGGACTGTGGGACATTTCGGTGGAATGTGATTGCTGTGAATAACAAGGCTGAATGTGCATGGATAGGATGGGAGGGGGCCTAAAATAGTCACAGAAAAGTAATAGTTATGAAGTAAATGTAATACTCATCTGTAAGCTATGATGTGAACTTTTGTTCTTTCAAACGCCACAGCAACTATATTACTAAGAGTGTTGTTCCATAATTACTAAAGGGGATCAGGAAAGGGAAAATCTTAGTGCTTCGACTTCGTTTTCGTTGGTGGAGGAAAATGAAAATGAATTACTAGGCCAAATTTTGTTTGGTGTAATTTGTTGAGTGTGAGTGCTACAGGCAAAGAACCTACACCTAAGATAATAAATTATTTATTTTTTTATTACGTTTACTAGCAATTTTTTAAAGTAAATCTTACATTTTTTTTAGCCTCAATTAATGTTAATATGCATTTTATTTGTCTTGTTGCAATGTTATCTTAACATTGGAAATAAAAAGTATTTTAATGTTTACAGATTGGCCCCATTCATATACTGTAAATGTCTGACTGTATCCTATACATTTTTAAGGAAAAGAAGGGACAAGTGAATTTTTGTCTTTTAACATTTTGCTATTGGCACCATTTCTTATCTGCTCGTCTCACATTGTGCCTAGCCTTTACCCATGGTGAAAACACTCTGACGCACAGCCTCTTGTGGCCTACTGCTTTATGCAGTATGACAGAACAGTTTGCATGTCAGTCATTTTAATATGGCAGCATGATAATGGCAGCTTCTACTGCAAAACTATTATTTAACAGTGCTCGTGTTAATAGGGTGCAATTGATATGAGTAATAATCACAATATCACCCTTAGCAACGACACTTGTAAACACTGAATTATGCAGTCTCTTTAAACAGCACAAGTGATGTTCATATTCACCCCATTTATTGTCTGCATAAAGGGAATCGTTTTGTTTTTTAGCCGTTTTATTGCATATTCAACACACTGCCTTATAAACAACCCTTTTTTCCCGCTGCCAGTGAAAAGCAGTCATCCTGAGAGAGGGACCATAAAGGCGCTGCCACCCTTATTAGATGGAGCCGCCTTTTGGGTTGTCAAGAAACACAGCAGTTAACCTTCTTAGCATGCATTAGCCGGACCTGTGTAAATCTTATTTCTATTACTCTGAGCATGCTTTATGATAGCAATATTGCCTTCAAAAGATGGAGATAGCTGTTTCATGTGGAGCTGTTTTTGCTTCATTAAGCATACATGGTTTTGCGGTTCAGGGGACAAGAGCCATTATGACATGACGGAGTGCATCCACAACATAATCAAAAGCTCACTTCTGCACTGTTTCAATTACTTCCCACTTTATTTTGCAAGGAAAATCCTTCTCTTTCTGGTGCTATGTGCTCTTTTATGCTTTAGGCCAGGTGCCTTTTGCTGCACTTTGCTGAGCGCATGCCGTGCCATAAATTACTTGGATGTAAGGGGTGGTATTGTAAACTCATCCCTTTTGTTGAGTCTGCCACAGAGGTGCTGGAAAACACACAGACATTTAAATCAATCTGTTGTAACGTGGGTTTATTTTGAGGGAGAATGCCTCTGTAAGGAAGAAGGGAGGAGCACAAGCTGTTAGCGCTGATCTGCTTGATCGTCTTTATTTCACTGGCCTCCTGGTGGCTTCAAACAGCTGCCTTTCAAGAAATCTAAACTATTTTGATGATTGTTACTGTTTAAATTACACTTAAAGACCTAATGAACGTTTCACTTGTCTGTTAGCTTCAACTGTATCTATTACAGTAGCTTTAAAGCTAATCCATATGCTAGTGTACTCAAATGTTGACTGAATAAACCTTTCATAATGTGCGGTCTCTGTAAATGTGATGGATGTGATGTAAATAAAGCCCTTTGACATTTTTTTTATGCCAATGTCCTGCCCAAACGTCCTGTTTCAATAGGAAATATGTCAAAACAGAAATGAAGACAGTGTTCACCAAACAACTTGAGGTTGTTTAAGGAATACTTGAACTAAAAATGAAAATTAGAGAAGAAATTATTAGAAGAGATTATTGTAGGCTATTAGGAGAGATATTTTGAGGAACTGTTTTTATACTTTTTTATAACTGTTTATTCCACACACTTAAAGCAGCTATATGCAGCGAGCCCATAGATTTAAATCTAAATAAATAAATCTTGAAGCACCTTGGAAGTTTGCTGAGGGCTCCCTATAGTGGACCCTGGTCCTCTGGCGGAGAACCACTGAATTAAAGTCAGTGGGGTCCAAAACAACATTGGACCGCACTGACTTTCATTATATAGAGACATCAAAACATCTTTTGTGTTTCATAGTTTTATCCTGATATTGCCCAGTTTTGGAATAATGGATATTCGATGACAAAATGTTAATTTTGGGTTGAATTACCCCTTTAAGCAATTGCTAGAGAATGAGTCACAGTTTGCACTACGCCATTTACAGCTATCCTTCAGTCAGCCAAAACCTGATGTTCTACTGCAGCCCACTCGAAACTAGAAATGGACATTAGATAGAAGAAATTCTATTCATTCTTCACCCTCGTGCCTACCTTGCTTACCTAAAGCATATGCTTCATGCGTGAGCTTTGTGATTTGGAGACTATCCAAACAGACTGTACTGTTAGGTGTCGTTTTCAGTGTCTGCGGTGATACAGATATGTGGCTAAATCTCTAATAACAGAAGAAATCAATGCCGACTGAAAGACATGTAGGGCTGTATCTGACATAAGTGCTTGCAGGAAGTGATTTTTTTTCACACCAAGATAGTACAGAGAACCTCAACACGGCTCATGTTCACTGAAGTCTGGCTGTGCCTCAGCGTTATGAGTGTCTCCTGCACTTTTGATGAATTTTGACACTAACGCAGCCACAGAGTGAAATACAGTAGATTTCTATAGCACGTATGTGTGTGGTTATCATTACAAGTGGCTTTTGATAGAAAACAAAGAGACTTTTACCTAGCAATAAAATCATAAGTGAGACTAGCAAAATTGTGTACTCAAGATTTTGTTGTCACAATCAGGCCCAGGTATTTATTCCAGAACCTGTAGGCACGTGATAAACAGACTATATTTTATTGTCATTGTATTCACAATAGGAAAATGGCGCTATTAGTCCCTTTGTTCCTTAACCTCTGAAAAAGCTTGCTTGTTAGCCAGCACTGTTTGTTTTCTTTCATCTGTCTCTTTCTCTCTCTTTTTTTATTCTTGTGTTAAGCCCAGCTTAGAAGTTGTGTGATGAATGAGTGGAAGTTGAATCATTATTAAAGGTGGGAGATGATTAATAACGACCATGTGTGTTTTCCTCTGTAGTGTAAATAAAATATATCATTCACGGAATACATGGGACGGCTAGGAGAATGATTTATGGTGTGTTAAAATGCACAGAGAGCCAAAGGCTGAAGCCCTTTTCACACAGCACTCTACCCACGGCCTAAGAGTGGCTTAGGCTTCCTTTCTCTTTCTGTGTATGTCTTTCTCCACCCTTATGTGTCTGTCTCATTTTTGTGCCAAAGACAAATGAGCTTCCCTTGAAAAGCCACTTTACACTGTAAATCAAAACATTACTTCACTAACATTGGTATCCAAATGATAATTAGGAAACGACAAAAGCAATATAATGTCACGATTCAGCAAAGGTAATACAGTAGCTCAGTCCAATGGTGGAAGAGTGCCACCTCACAGAATCCTTTTTTTGTATCCTTTTTTAAAATCTTTGAAATATGTGCATATTACTGTATATATGAAAATTATAAATGGTCAAAATAAACATTATTGTTCCAAATGGCTCTAATTTAGAAGTTACCAGCAATCCTGAAAACATACTGGCTGTGTTTAATTAGAGGTGGTCTTCCAGGGGGAGGATTGGAAACCCTTGTAATGTTTTTCAGTTAGCTAAACTAACCGGTTAGCCAGTTAGCTTCCCTAGAAGTGTGTTTAACTGTTCAATGTGCACTTTCGGAGAGGCTATCAATATAAGCTAGCTTTGACAGCATAAGATCCCACCCTTCCTGCAAATCACTCTCCAAAGCCACGCCTCCTCCAAAACACATTAAACACATTAATAATAACACCTTCCATTCACGCTCAGTCTGCAATAGCGTAATGGAACGCATCTTGTCTGCACAAACAGGGTGAGCGGAGGTATGCAAATACATACTCTGACAGGCAGGTAGGACAGCCTATCACAGCCCTCGGACCGAGGGATATGATTGGATGAACATTTTATGGTCCTATGACTTCCACAGATGATGTAAATACATATAAATACATTTAGACCACTTACCATTGTGATTGCGATCTGTCAAGAGACTTTCAACCAGCATAAAAGTGTTTTTGAACCAAATTACCTACCCTGCTTTTAATGAAATAAAAGGCAACTTAAGTGTACTAAGGTATGAGTGTACTCTCTTCATTTCTTAACACACTTAAGTAGACTACTTTAAAAAAAAAAGATGCAATTTTTAATAGTAAATTCATTAAGTTTTAATAATCATGTCATGCTTTAAATAATTACATGCGTTGACTAACACGCTGAAGCACATGTAAAGTACTTGATTTTAATTTTAACTAACGTGTTATTTGATATTTCATTTAAAGTTAATACATTTTTACTAATTTGCAACTTTATTACCAATATGCAGTTTCAAATATATTTAAATATATGACACAATTTACAATAGAAATGGCATTAAAGTATGTTTTAGTTTATTATAAATGCTTGTCAGTACATTCAGCAGCAGACTCTGGCATTTTTAAAGACCATACACTGATAACTCATTTCAACTGAGGAAACTGATTGCCTCAATTCCTTCAAGTTTAGAAACCAGCAGTTATGAGTACTGTACACTTCTTTCATTTGAGTTCCCTAAAAGAATATTTCCTGAAATACACACTGAAACTTAACTGTAATGATTAAAACTACTAGCTAGCTAACAGCAACTAGCTACTTAGCAGGCTAAAGCATAAATGTACTAATAAAATCAGAGACTATCCCTGCATCAGCAAGTGTCAATTCTACTTACAAAGTAGTTTTGAGATAATCTTAACATGTTTTGCTAAGTCTTTTCTCTTTAGCACAATGGTAACCACCAAAAACTAAGACATAACAGAAATCCTTTTAAATAACACAAAATACTTGTACAGTATAATTGTTTATAAAGTAAACATTACAAACAGCATCCAAGGTTTTCAAATCACTGATTTTATACAGTGCGCCCCTTTGTGGTTTATCATTGAACTGTAGGCTGTCTAACCAATGTGGACAGTCCCAAGGGGTCAAAGCACACCTCCTAAAAAGGACAATTTGTCTCTTCTCTCTCTCTCTCTAGTGCCTGAATAAGACACATTGTGTGTGCCAATTCACTTGGCAGCATGTCTCACTTCCATGGCCAAGATATTGATTAAATTCTGTGGTCTTCTAATTCTTCAACATCAGACCTCAACACGTCCCAAGTGTTTATAAATGGTACATATAGTACTAGAAAACTACTTGAAATGTTTGCGTTGGTTTATTTGTTTTGAATCTGGGGAATATGCTAGCGTGATGTGGTGTTGAGTTGATATCAGAGCTCTGTTTAGAGTATGTGTCTACAACCTTGGCCTTAAGACTTCAGAATAAATTTTACAAATCAGCGAGGCCAGTTCTGTTTAAACCTTCAAGCTACATCTCAGGGTCTGACCCTCAGATTTTTTTCCCTCTGCCAACAAAAGTCATCAATTACAAATTCTGATGTCTTTATTTTCCTGCTCGCATCTTTCTCTCGGTAGTGCTTTTCCCAGAACTGAGAGAATACCAATGCTTGTTTATGTTGCCTAGATCTGAGGGAAACTCAGTTTCACTGTCTTAGTTGAAAAATTTTCCAAACATTTGCCCAATGCCAAAATGGGCTCATGCAGGACTGCTTTCAGCAATGTCTTTTACCCAGTGGTCGAAGAGTGTTTAGATGCAATGGAAAGATTTAATGTAGAATTCTTAATGTGTTTGTTTTAACGTGGGGGATTTTATCGAAGACCCCATGCCCCCTCAATCCCTGTCGTCATACTTTCCATGTTGTATTTGTATCGTTTTCTATTTAGTTTTTTTCATTGTGTATTGTTAAAAAAAAGTGGCATTTGATTCGAAAACGCAATATTGCATGTGTGCACAAATGAACTGAGCAATAGCTAATGCTAGGCTAGCAATTAAATGACTGTGGAATGCTTTCAGGTTATGAGCCATCACATGTCAATAGGTCACCAAGTTATGAAAAAAAGCCATCTGGAAGCTCTTGGTTATGGTCTATGAAATGCTGTTTTTGTCATCATAGGCCTTGTCTGATACTATTTTTGCAGTTTTAGGGTGGTCACTCTTTAAAAATATGTTCTTTTGTTGGTGTTAAACGATTCCTGCTCATTAAAAAAAGAAAAGAACAATGACTTCCTTTATATAAAAAAAAAGATCAGAAACTTGTGTACAACAACAGGGTTAGCTTAGATTTTCTTTTCCCTCTCATTTGTATATTTCCAATCCACTCTGTTTCACTTTCCTCTCTCCTTCTCATGATAGTTGCTTTTTTTGTTGTTCACTAGGGGCTTGCCCTGGTTTCAGGAGCGAGGTTCTGGCGCAAACAGGAGAGTGGGCCGTCCTGCCGAGCTGCGTAGCCGCACCACAGCCGTGGTGACACACTTAGCCTCCGTCGCCTTTCAGCCATTCCTGCTCCCCCTGACAAGTTCACAAATCAGTATTTCACCTCAGGACTGCAGCTGTGGGATCACAAACCTGTAGGAAACCAGACTGCAATCGTTCCACTTTCTCTGTAGCCATCTCCCACAAGTGCGTCCGTCGGGGGGAAACCTGAACTAAATCTGAATGAAAACGCTGGCCCCTTGCTGAGAGGAGCTTTTGGAAACCTGTGGACTTCACATCCTTTGTTTATGTTGCTTGAGGAGTGGACCGCCTTACCTGGGCTGTTAAGTTCAGTTTTACAAAATCTTTAAAACGCATAAGTGAGCATAAGGAGCTTAGCCTAGAGTAGGCAATTCAAGCTATTACCCCTCCTATTGAAATGACAAATTAGAAATGTAAAACAGTCTGTCTTGGCATTAGCGCTGGAAAAGCTGCTTTGCAAGTGAGTTAATCATAAGGAGAAAATACCACATTACAGCAAGTAGGCTTTTATGCCGATTTCTTTAGCCCAGGATGCATCGCGTCGTGTGAGAAATAAGCACTATATATATAGTTGCAAATTGTAGTAGAGTTTACTGATAAGTACCTGTCTTTTTGTGCATTCAATAACTGAGTGCACTTGGACAGCTTTGCATGTCATTCATCTGTTTGCGTTTATATCTGTTAGTTTAAATGTAGCGGAACTCAACATGTGGAACATTTCAGAAAAGAAATCAGCTAAACAAACAAAAAAACTTAAAAAGAGAATAAAAATGAGGGCTTTTCTTAGCATATGCAAGGGCATTGCATATTTTAAGTCAATTTATGTGCACGATGTGCTACTGAAATAAGCACATATTTATTAATTTGGTAAATATCTACATTTACTGTCATGGTTCAAAAAGAGATTACACCTCTAATGTTTCAAATTTACATAGAGTAGGAGTAAGTCATATCAATATTTATATGGCGATTTGCATAGATTAAGTCATTATGCGCACAATTAATAACGCTTTATTGCAATAAAATTGCCTAATTTTGCTGCTAAAAGTATTAGAATTAAGCAGATGTTTTTTAAAAATATATTTAGCTTGCAGTATGTTATTTGAATTGGGCTAATGTTGCGTTTTTTTGTATGCTTTCTTTTACCAAGCAGCTAATAACATGCACTTATTTACAAGAACAGCCTGATATAATGCAAAGTGAAAATTCAACTATTCTAATTCCAAATAATGCACTACAGTATTCCCATACTTGAGAGCGATTTTTCTCATATAATCCTGATAAGGTCTTAAAATAACTCTGCCTCTGAAACGACATGCACTGTAGTTAGGTTTCTCTTCCTGTTTACACTTAGTTGAACCCCGTAGTGCCAGAAGAGGAGAGGAATCTTTGTTTAGACTGCCGAGCACAAAGGAACCAGAGCACCCGGGAGCTGTAGAGGTGGGCCAGCCATTGGCTGCTGCATGACAGCCTGGGAAAGTTAGAGGTGCCATCTGGTGAGAGGGGGCCAGAGGATAGCAAAGGTGACCTTTGACCCAGATTCCGCTTTTAGCAAACATCTCCATGCGGATTTATGGGCTGTTAAGGAACAATAATGGCTGCGCTGGGCTGCAGGCAAGCAAGCCTCACATCTTCAGGTGATGGGGGCAAATTATGTGACAAGCATGAATTCATGAGGGGGTCGAGAAAGGAAAATGAAAATGACCATGCTAATTAATTATGGAGGTAATTTCACATTTGCTCTCGTTTAAGATAGCACTTTAGGGTTTATTTTGAAATATGGCCGTAGCTCTGTGTGTTATTTGTGATTTATGTTTATACGCGAACAAGAGCGAGTGTGAAGACGCAAGTTTACAAGAGGGGCAAGAGTTCAGTCTGGTTTTCTTTTAGATGGAACAAAGTGACCTGTGAGCTGAACTTATAATATCTTACGCAAGTAATATAGAATGCAAAAAAAAAAAAAAATCACTCATTCTGAGTTCATAGTGGAAAAGGCAAGTAAACAGAGGAAAAACTGATGGACGTCAACAATGAAAAGGACCAAACTTCCCCGACAGTCAGTGATCAGGCACTCTTCATCACTTAATGGCTGTAGGCCACTTATACAGACTTTTACACTTCTCTTTCTCCTCTCCTTCATATTCTTTCTTTTCCCTCCTTTTTCATTTTAAGAGGGGGGATGGGTGAGTCTATAAGAGGATTTGGCCTTGAATAGACTTTTGTTTTGCCCTTTCTGTTGCCTCCTGACTGTGTCAATTACAGGGTGCCCCTTCGTGAAGGCTCTGGCTCTTCTAAGACAGGACCCTGACCAGCTAGTTAACATTCACAGGCAAACATGGGAAAGCGGCGCTATGAAGCAAACACCAACGCCTTAGAGATCCGCCATGTCAAGGAAGGTCATACGAGTCACGCTAACCAGATGAGCATTATTTGACACTTTGCAGAATCATCTTTATTCTTGCCCAGTTTACTAAACGCCAAGAGAATGTCGAAATGCGGAAAAACTCTCCCAAAACATTAGCATCGCTTTTAGCACCCAGACCACGTATTACTTTGTCCTGCCATGATAAATACATGGCCTCCGGGCAGCGCTCAGAGAACATCGCTGGAACGTATAATGAACCGTCCGGCAGTTCCAATCTCTTACACGATGCGGTGACATCACACATGCAAATGGCTCTGACCAGGGTGGCATCCCGCAGTGGGAGTTGAAGAATGACAGCCATGTGTTCGGTGCACTCTGTAATTCTGGCTATGTGCGTGATCTTGAGAAACAGCAGATAGACTCTGCCATCACATAATAATGCTGTGTTTTCTTATACGTCTCAATCCACTCAATGGTCAATGGTCTCTTTGTTCTTTTCTCTTTTTTCCCTTTGCCAGTCTTTAAAATCATCAGGGTCTGTCACATTCCTGGTCCCCATAAGGGGAAGAGTTTCTATTGAAGTGTAGATCTCACATGTGGCACAGATGCATTCCGCACCCTGAGAAATGCTTGGCCAAGAATTCCAAGGACTTCTGCTGCATCATCGCAATTGTAGCTATGCCGGCAAGACGTCACTGCCGTTATGATCTTGAGCCGAGTGAATAGAGAAAGCGCTGCACATGCACACATGTTTGAATTCCGCCATTATTGGTGAAGAGCGATGAAGTCTGAATTGTTTTGCGCTGGTATTTCTTAACAAGTAGATTCTGTGGGGTCTGTAAAATGGATTTTCTTCATGTATCGGTCACGTCCCCTGCATACGCGCATTCTTAGAGAGACATCAGCTCTTGTAATTCTCATCTGGGCTTCATCTCATGACCATTTACCGCAGATTCAGATTTTTTTCTGTTTGAAAAAGATGAGTAAAATAGCTGTTCTCCACTTCTCACTGATGTGAAGGTTTTTGTATCAATGTATTGTGGTATCCCTACTGCTCCATCTGTAATTAGGTCAAAATGGCCTGTCCTTGTCGTATCTGTCCAGCGGCTGTGAATGAAACCACTTCACCCCCTTTTCGCTCTCACCGCTCCACCCCTCTGAGAGGAATAGCAGGGGGAAAAAGCTCAGAAAAGCAATATTGTCCTGTAGGGCTCTGACACTCATGAAATTAATCTATTATCTTCCTGTGCAGCTGCCATGTACTGATACAAGGTGGCTGACAAGTCCTCTCCCGCCATTGTAGTGCCGTGACATTTGGCCATTCAGTTCAGCATGCTGACATGGGCAAGAAC
This sequence comes from Tor tambroides, assembly GCA_021397915.2. Taxonomy (NCBI): domain Eukaryota; kingdom Metazoa; phylum Chordata; class Actinopteri; order Cypriniformes; family Cyprinidae; genus Tor; species Tor tambroides. The sequence goes on along the minus strand of JAFVLL020039776.1, from coordinate 19,290 downwards.
TGCGAGCCACTAAATTAACGTAACGAACGGCGAGGTGAGAGCAAAGGAGCATTCAGAGGCCAAGCGGGAGAGTAGGATAAATTTCTGCTTTCTATTTAAAGGCCTGACCTCAGCACCTTGCTGCAAAAGCTGGCTGTATTACAGGAGAAGGTTAAAAACACCTTTAGTTGGTCCAGACTGCGGCTTTTGATACTGGCCGCTCTGGTTTGCCCAAGGTCTAGTTCAGTATCTTAAATAAACCTCCATTCTGTGAATGCAAAAGTGCTTGAGACAGTGTTGGGGAGTAGCAATGCTACTAACTTCATATTTAGTACCGTGAAGGTATTTCAGCTGTTTTCGAATCAGTGTTGTTTTTCCAGTAACAAGGTATTATTCCCATCCAGTGGAAAAAAAAAAAAAGTTATATCATTAATTTATATCACATAGCATTGTAGCCGAGCAAGTTGAATATTAAAATGCGCTCTTCTAAACTGTCCTCTTAATTTCAGTTTTCAGTTAATATGATTTCTTGGCATGACAAGTAATGGTACATTTGTATTGTCAAAGATCTGCAGCGTAACTGCATGCAAATAGAGCAAAAACACAAATAGAGCAAAAAATATAAATAATAATATTGTTTAGAATATCAAGAAAATACAGAGTAACTGGAAAAAAGGTAAAATAAATGTAGAGGTGAAAACAAGAAAATAATAAGGAAGAGTAAATAAGAAGAAGAAAATAATTGGAGAGAGAGTCAAAATTCTTTCTATTTCATGTAGTGATTCATTTTAGTGAATCAGTTAATGTAATGTAAATCAAACTGTTTTTGCTCTCTGTGGATAGCTTGATTCGCAAAAAACCTTCTGAATGAACTAATTCACTAAAATGATTCTCTGCTTCATTTGAAGCCTTGTGTATAGTTTTTTTTTTTGTGAAATAAAAACGGATTTGAATAAATAATAATAATAATAATAATAATAATATAATTATTTATAATTGTTTCTCTAAAAAAATATAAAATTTTCTATCTATCTATCTATCTATAAGAGAATGCAATCTCTCTAACTCTGACCTCCACAAGAGTCCATGGTGGACTTTACAGAGATGTAGTACAGAGGGCGAGAGCAAGGAGGGACAAAATGGATACATTTGAGGGGGAGACTAGGGCGGGATATGGCAGGCTGTGATGAATGACCTGAACACTCACAAACACTCCAAACAAAGAGAGTGTGTGAGCAAGTGTGTGTGTGTGTGTGTGTGTGTGTGTGCGTAAGCTATGGACAGCTCCTGTCAAAAGAGGCCATTTTATTTATTTATGGTTGCTGTGCTTAAGAGATGGTCAAGGTCAGACTATGTGTCTGCTCTCCTGTTTTTGTTTTGTGAGCTGGACCAATTTACGAAATACGTCTGTTAACAATTCTACTGACACTCATCTTTCTATCCCGGCAGTGTTTCACCATGGAAACCCATCTCCCACTGCTGTTTCTTTGACACTGGATAGAGAGGTCTTTTCGACAAGTTCAGACATTTACACATCAGTTAAGAAGCCGTTTTTTATTTACTGCACCCAAAAGATTCCTCCAACACGTTTCCTTGTATGGGTCTTGGTGAAGTATGTCCTTCCCCCATGTGGATTGTAGATGTAATCCCACGGAAGATTGAACTCCATCGATCTGAATAGAGCAGGCTGGAGAGACTGTTATATGGCTTTGGGAGACTCATTGTAAACATCATGTCAAGAATGTCCCATGAACAGCAGCGTCTCGCTTCAGCAAATCCTCAGTCTCCTCTCTGAACTTCACTGCACTCTGTGAGTCTTGTGTTTAACGCTGCTTGCGCTTAGTATAAGGCTACTCAGTCAGTGTTTGAGATTGAGAACTGTATTTACTAACAGGTGTGACTCAGATTGTTCTGTATATCTAACATATTGCATAAGGGGATTTAATAATCTCTATATAATGAACAGCTGAATTCAAACCCCTTGTCAATCCATATGATAGCCATAAATAATGCCTATAAACCTAGTGACTGTGACTGAAGTAAATATAAAATATGGTGACTGCCATAACAATGCATAGGATAATTTTATACAGTTAGTTTGCTTAAAAGTGTGGTTGCCACTGTCATTCATGTTTGTAGTATGAAACCTATCTGGATGTACTATATCCATCATACTGGAATTGTCATTTTGGCCTAAACATCAGCCACATTGGCGAATACAATTAAAACTATTTAGGCCTATATTTAAGATTTATGCATTTGAATTGCATATAAAATTTTCATCCATTTGGATATAGTTTTAACATAAACAAACTAATAAACTTAATGTGATACATATTTGTGAGTTATATATAAATGAAACCAGTAATGAACAGGTAAAATTTCTGCACTCCAAAAAAAAAAAAAAAAAAAAAAAATCACATGACTGTTTGCATTTTTTGTTACTTTATTTTATTTAAATAATCATATTTCGAAGCAAAGTAATCAAAATACATTATGGCTAGCTGTGGAACAAACAATATTCATTTACAGTAGTTAAAATGTATGAGATTGAAGCGAACTTGATTTATTGGTGGTAAATACATGACAATAAGTTTGCATTGTTTATTAGTTTGTTTTCATTAAAAGCGTGTAATGCAAAAGGATGGAAATTTTATATGTAGTTCAAATTCATAAATCTTAAATTTAGGCCTAAATATTTGTTTGTATGATGACTCTTTTCTTGTGGCCTTTTCAGTGTTGTTGAAAATACCAGAATTAGACTTTTTGTCTTTTTTTTTTTTAAAGTAGAGTAGAGAGAACAGGAAATGATGGGAAGAGAGACCAGGAAATGTTACAAACCGGATTTGAACTTGTTACCCTAATGCACGCCACAGCTCAATGTGCTCAAGCACATGTGCTAACCGCTAGGCCACATCTCTGAGCAGCCTGTGATCATTTCGGTTTTCTTACAGTTGGTTCTCAAAAACCAGAAACGTTGCTCAATATGTTTAATTGTTGCATTTCTTCTGTGACTTAAATCAGATGAGTAACTTAAATCCCATATAATAGTGTAACCAAGATGGAATTGACACCATCCCTGATTCTAAGTCATGATTAAGTTTGATTTGCAGCAGGCTTGAGGGGGGATGTATACATCACATGACTTCATAACCTCTTCCTCCCATAGTGACTTTCATCATTCATGCAGCCACTGTTAAATTAAAACCAGATACTACAGACCTTCTCCAGAACCACTTTCTCGTAGTCTCTCTGAAAAAAATACACATACAAAAAAATACTTTGTACCCAAAGAACAAACTCACATCTGAGACTGATCAAGCTGTTGTCTTAGATGGGTCACTCTCAGTGTTTCCCTCACATGAACTTTTCTGGGAAGTCTGTCTGAGATGATCAGTGCAAAATAAGCAGTGAGAGGAAGGATGCTACAGTTGAGCTGTTTCAACTATGGGCAAATTTAGTCTTGTGGACTTTAGGAAAATGAATCTACACTCTCACGAGTTTCAGTTTTGTTTGATCTAAAAATAATGTTTAATAGCATTCTCTGTTGGAAATTACATTTTAATGACATTTATGGAATAAAATAGCCGATCCATTTGTATTGCAAGGCTAATTTTATAGTTAGCATTTTATGTATCTGAAATAAGCTTAATAAGCTTAATTTGACAAAATTACTACTAGACACACAATAAACATATTGCAATATAAAAAATTTTATCTTGAGCAACTCATTAAGCTACACATTAATGCATCAGGTGGTACAGACCATGGTACTTTGATACAGTGGCACTGAAAATTATTTAAATTTAAACAACTTTTAAAATGTCTGAATATCTTTGTATTATCTATAAACCCAAATGACATTTACTTTAATAGGTGTGATTTTGCCATCTCAAATTATGTGTCAACATTGCCTATCCAATTCATCACCAGCAGCACTGCAGATTTGATATTATACAAGATTTGACATATTCTTTCTTGACTCTTTTCACACGTTGGTTGATTTAAACACCGGTGAAGAGTCTCTCTCTGCTCTGCTTTGCCTCCTGCTAGGGTTCACAGGCTTGTACATCTTTAATTATGGATCAGATTCTTTTGCCCCTGTTTTAGAGTGACTCCAGACCGGCTTCGCTCAAGTCATCCACTTGAAAGTTTGAAAACCTCCAGTGACAGGAATATTAATGTGGCGGCAGTGTCGTATCTGTTTCAGCTCATGCATATTCAATGTCCCCCCAGCTCTCTAAGATTTATGTCAGACTGTGCAGGCGTGTGCTTCTCCACCATTTTAGATAATAGCATGCTAAATTGATGTTATCAGGAGGAGTCTCTCTCTCTTTCTCTCTATCTCTTTCTTTTTCAGTGTTCCTACCTTTATCTTCCATGCCTCTTTCCTTCCTTTTCTCTCTCCCTCTCTGTTTTTCTGTCTCCTCCACCCCCAATCTCCTTGTTGGGCAGAAGTTATTAAGGAAGCCTAGGTCAGTTCCTGGCGGACTCCCTTGAAAACACCTTACAAGCTCACTAGTGACACCCCAGGAGACAACAGAGGGGGGAAAATATATATTTTTGGAGCAGATTGGGGGCAATCATTTGGATTATCTTTTAATTAAGGACGCTTGAGTTGTGCCCACTCTGTTGAAGCAAACGCCCAGCTGCTAATGAAGTTTAAACAGACATACTTTGTTTAATTATGGCTAATCGCAGAGGCCCAAAGTCCAGCCCTCTTTGATCTACCACTGGCAGGGTAATCTTTCTGGCAGATAGCATCTCGCGTTCGTCCCTGGCTCCTTTTTAGAAGTTGCAATGGGAGGTCCGAGATTAAGCATGGGTTAATTGAGCCAGGGTAGATGTGTAGCACAAAGTCTGTGTGTCTATGCATGTTTATGTGTCAGACAACTAGTGTACTAACTAATGTTAGATATTCATGTTTAATGGGCATGTGTTGTAATATGGGGATGTAGGTACAAGTTATTATTTGTTTAACCAAAATCGAATCGCTATAGTATCATATGCTCACCACACTTCTGAGGTGAAAACTTTTAATAAATTTAAAATATATGAATATAAATATAAAGTACTTTACTATCACTTTTGATACATTTAAAGCTGAATATAAGTTTTACTTTTCTTTAAAAAAATAGATGGATGGATGGATGTAAGGACAGCGGGAATGTTTCAGTTATTATTTTTGTAATGAGTTCAACATTAATGTACAGTTATAATGTATTGTTAAAGTGCAACATTGTGATAAAGCATTAGTTTCATCAGTCATGGTGCATTAAAGTTCTGTTCACATTTCCAGGCGTTGTTAATTTATACTTTCACAGTTACAATATGATATAGTTTGAAAACTGTTGCTGAAGTGATACATGGGTTGGAGGAAAGTCCATATATCTTCTCAGCAAAGTCCAGAGGAAATGGTGTCCAACAGGGGAGAACAAACACGTTACAAAGAAAACAAAACAAAAGAAAAAAATCAGCTCTTTAGCTGCAATCTAACCCTCTCTCTGGTGTCTTTCATCTATAGTAAGTATGCGGTGTAGAGAGGTTCCCACTGATACAGTAAGAGTGATACCCCCAAATCACTAACTAAGCATGGGAAAAGACCGTAGGAAATACTCCTCTTGTTTCTTTCTCTCTCTCTTTTTTCCTCTGTCTCTCCCAGACACGCATTGTTTTTCTTTCATTTTAAGGTCTTAATCAAATTCTCATAGTTTCTTGTGCTTCTTGGACTATGCATTTTTAGTTACATGCTCTGTTTGTTCATTCCATCCTTCTGCTTTTCTCTTTTCTTTTTTGTGTTGTGTTGTGTGAATGGAACAACCAGTTGACTGTTGCATCACACTCTGCATTGAACACACTTGTCTTGTGGGTGTTGTTTTCCTCATGTGGGGCTTTCATTTGAAGGTCTTTGATCCAGTCACCTTCTTCCACTGCTCTGGTTGTGACCCAAATGCTGCATTTACGAATTTATAAATAAAGACACCACACTATTCATTAATTAACATTTGACGGATGAACTTGCACCTTAATTAAATTAATATACTAAATAACTTTTTGCAAATCATTATAAGAATTCTCAGTGTTATGAATGCTGTGGATCTTTGAAATGTTGATATTATTCAATGCTATAAAAAAAGAAAGGGGCTGATGCTGCCTTCATGTGCTATCGGAAGCTTCCTATTTGTTGTAAGTGAAGTTGTAATTACGAGTTTGTCGTGTTCAAGTGCTTTGTTGTCGGAAAGAACGGAAATCATGGTGGACAGCATATTCATTCTTGACTGTTTCTCTGGGAAATCTTATTAAAGCCAAAAGGTATAGATTAGAAGATATTTAGTCAATATCCAACATGTTTTGAATAAAATGTAGCATCCCATTCCATATAAACCATATAAACATTCACAGCGCTATCTAGATATTCAGCTGGCTGACGATTACTAAATTTCGGTCAATTAAATGCTATTTTCGCTGTGTTCAATGCATACAATATGCATTAAATGGTTATTTATATACGTAAATATACAAGACCGTAATGGCAGGAGAAAGGTTTCTTGTTGATGTTGATGTTGTGAGAAAAACCAATACAACTTTACAGTACTACTGCTATGTTTTGCCATATTTAAAGTTTATGGCTCACCCAACTCAGAAACTCGGGTCTCAAAATTATCTGAGTTTCCTAGTTGTAAATACGACTAGGGAGGCTGTCAATGTCCAATTTCAGACAAGAAAACTCGTAATTCCGATAATTCCGATAGCACGTGAAGGCAGCATTACTTTGTATTTGTGTTCATATTGAATTTGAGCTGTCTGTTAGTAAATACATTTCTCAATCCCAAACATAGTTCATATAAAGTGCTCTTTAGTATTGTTTACCACACAGGTAATGAAAGCCCATGTCCTGTCGTTGGTAGGTGCGAGTTGGTCAAGCCCAATTTCCCAAGTCTCATAATTGGATTTACAGCTTCCATTACTCAAAAGTAAAATCTCAAAATTATTCACAAGCCACTTAAGACAAAGTCAATGAAATTATGCATCACTTTTTGTGAATAATTTAATATATCCTTTGCCGAATATGACAGAATGGCTAATTTATTAATAGACAGACACAAAGTCGAGTCAAAACGTCTATCCTCAGGGTGGATCTGCTTTCAGAAGAACAAGCCCTTGTTAAATAAGTTAAATGAGGAGGTCTCCACGGCAGTACTTGCAAGTTTACCAGCAAACAACAAAGAAGGAGGATTACACAAGCTCTGCTCAGTGGTCGCAATCTCGAAGGCGCCTGCCATGCCTCCTCGTGAGATGAAATATTTAACTCCCTGTGTTTATTAGTGGCATGATAGACAAAGGGCTTTTTCCCTTTGACTTGTGCATACTGACATTGCGCACATAACAAACAAACAGAAATGTCTCTTGATCCATAATGGATGACATCCCTCAGTTTTGCAAAAGAGCATTATTAAAGAAATGGGGCCAATGGGGTGAGCTCTCATTTGTCAACATCAACATTTCGTCAATAAACACAAGAATAGGAAGTCACGTTTACGCAACTCTGCTGGATCCATATTGGTTTGAAAAAAAATTATAAGTCATCAAAATGACAATTAACATAAGAAAATATATTGTGTAAATATGAGCAAATCACATTGTGCAGCATTATTTGGCATCTGCCTGGAGCCCATTTAAAGCTTTAGGTTACAGAATTGAATCTATAAGCATTTGAGTGAGATATTTGTTAAAAGACATGAACCATACTGCCACATTTGAAGAAAAATAAAAAATAATAATAATAATAATAATTAAGAGAGCATGTTTAAATCCTAATCTGCCAAATATGAAACAGTTTCTCTCAGAAATACTGTGGCCTAATGGGCAACAGAGGAAGCTAGCCGAGAAACTCAAGACACAACATTTATCTTCATGAGAAACACCCTTCCAAGATCTTTTGGCAATGCACTTTGACTTTCCTAATGCTGGAGATGTCTCCTAAAAGACAGAGCTCCTCCTCCCAGTCTCCTCCAAAACTTTCTTCAAGGGATCACTGTTTGGCAAAACTGCTCCTGCTTTCATAATGTCTTTTCCAAGGGTTGTTAGAGAGTAAAACTTTCTCAAGTGTTCAAGTTGAAGATGACCACAAGGACCTTAAGGATGACAGGACATCATTCAGACAATCTAGAGGCACTACTATCCTCATTTTAAATAGCTGTGGTTGGATAAAACTCCAGGCAAAGTCAAAAACACTTGTCAAATTGACAGATTTTTATTTTTGGTATTAGGACTTCAGCACTTGTTTCTGCTGTATTATGTCTTGCGTAACTAAAAGTTTTCTGTCCTGATACTATTTGCGTCTTTCATTATACAAAATGAAAATAACAGGCCCAAAATTGGTGGAACATCAGGCAAGATATGTCTTGCCCGAAGTTGTTATTCTTTTCCCAATCAAAGTTAAAATTTCCCACCTGATGTCTTTAACATCTGGGTTTTTATGTTTCCTTTGGGACACCGAGGCCTCGCTGGAGTTGTGACCCGATAACATATACAAATAAGCGATGGCTTTGCCCACATGCTCCAGAGCCGGCAGGCCTCTGTGCCGCCCCTCTGTCCTCTCAACGCTTTCAACACCTCCTCAACACCCCCTTAATAAACATTCTTTCAAAGGTCTGCTGTGAAAACCCACACACTCTCTCACTGAGTTTTATTAAATACTGTAGCATGCCTCCTGGACTCACTCTTGTAATCTTTTGAAGCATTTGGACATGTAATGTTCTTCTCACAAAAGGGTGAAAATACATTTGTATTTCCAATCGTAGCTCTGGACAAGGCAAAAGGAAGACATCTGCCTCAGCTAGAGGCATCAAAGAAATCCAAAAGGGAGTTTTAATACTACATGTGTGGTGGAGGTGCGGTGAAGCCTCCACTTTCATTTTTCCTTCCTCTACAAAAGCTTGAAAAACACTTTTAATAGAGCTGGATTTATGAGATGCCGTAGGATACAGCTGCTCCCCTCAAAGAAGTGTACAACTGGTGATTTTGTCATTATTTTGAAATAACGGATACTCAGTTGTCCTTTTTAAAGGAAGTTCACTAGCCTAAGACAATGAAAAACAACATTTGTGTCAATAGTTGACTCTCCTCAGAGATATGGATTGATCTATGTCACGTGCAAGTTTCTAACTAAACAAAATAAAATAAACAAAACAAAAGACAATAGAAATTGTTTAGTCAAAACATGAATTATCTTGTCTTTTTATTATTTTCAACATGAGTACAGATCAAAAAGGATTTGCCAGTAAATGTTTTTGTGTTTTGTTTTGTTTTGTTTTGTTTTGTTTTGTTTTGTTCTGTTTTGTTTTGTTCTGTTTTGTTCTAGAATTTAGGCTTGTGTATAAAGAATTTTTTCCCCCACCCCCTTTGGCCACACATTATCTCACATAGGACATATAACACAAAATATCTAAGAACTGCCAGCTGTGCCCCTTTTATGAATATAGGTGCATGACACCCTGTGTATTTATTCCCTATTAGCACATTCTACTTTAGCGTGTGAATAAAATGGATATTTGAAGGTTGAGGTTAGAAGAGGCTTCTCAGCCCTGGAAAGATACAAGGCTGGATACACTATGTCATTTGCCTTAGTCACTCTGTCTGAATGTCTCTATCACTCTCCCTGTCTCTCTCTCAGTCTCTCCTCTCGGGGAAATCCAGTGTCTGCTTTTTTCACTGCATTCCTGTTGGTATATGCTGCTTGTCATGAAAATTCTCACGGAACCAAATATGAGAAAATAGGAGGGGTTAAAAAAAATCACATCATATCCAACTAAAAGATGTTCTTGTACATTCTAGAGTAAGGGAAAATAAACAAATAGCCGAAGATGAGGGGGGAGAAATGAAAAGTGTTTCCATCACCACTCCAGCTGTTTTCCCAGGGAGGAGCTGGACTTAATGCAACCTTATGCAAGTGACTTAGAATTGACAAATCCCGCACTTACAGAGGTTTTAATAATGATCCTCATTATCTGGGCCACTTTATGAGTAGTCATTAAACAATGAGATTAGCATATGGAACAGAAACCTGTTTGCATTACATCTGAGAGACAATTGGAAGGTCCTCGCTATCTTTGACAATGCAGCCCCATAATGATCTCTGATTAATCAGAAAACAAGACACGTAGAGGTGCTGAGCAAGCAAAGGCTGCTGACTTTGAGCTTGATATTATTTCGACTAAGCACAAGATTTTCCCTTTATGGATGTGGACAGTTAATTAAAGGGATAGTTCACCGAAAAATGAATATTTGGACATCATTTACTCACCCTCATGTCATTCCAAAACTGCATGACTTTCTTTCTTCTGTAGAACATAAAAAAGATCTACTTTTCTACATAAAAGTCAATGGGGTCAAAACCACACTGGACTGCATTAACTTTCATCTTGTGTGTGTGTGTGTGTGTGTGTGTGTGTGTGTGTGTGTGTTTTCCCCCAAAATATCTTCTTTTGTATTTGCAGAAGAAAGTTTGTTTTTGGGTGAACTGTCCCTGTAGGCCTTCAGATATATAAAACGAAATACGTGATTGTATAAGGGCATATGTAAGTGTTTATTGTACGATTTGGATGTGCTATCCATTCACTCTTGAACGGCAGGTATTTGCAGTTCGGCCTTGGCTTTTTCTGAAGAACTCGGGGAATCATTTGTTGGAGTGTTTGAGAAACAGAAAAAGCCTGGCATGAACTGTGCTTGAACCCAAAGCCTGTGAAGACTACGTCAAGAGGCGCTTCGATTTTTCCCTCCCTCACTCTCTCTCTTCAACCATGATCAAAAGTTCAGAACCCTGTATGTTTTGTATTCATGAAGGAGAGAACCTTTGAAACCCTTTGGATTAGAGAGTGTTGTCAGCCCACGTTAAAGGAGAGAGAAGGAAGGACAGCTCACAGTTCACAGAGGTGTATGTGTGAGTGAGTGTGTGTGTATGCAGCAGTGTGCATTTATCCACCTTGTAGACCAGACTGGGAAAATGTCATAATGAAGGTGTTAGAAAGTCAACGCTGAAGAGGTTAAGACCAAATTAGTCTGGGTCGTAAGTCTTCCACTTCCTCGGTAGCAACACCTAATCTTATTTTAGGGGCTGCTGGATAGAATAGCCATACTTTACGGGTGGTGCTATTTTCTGTGGGATCACCCAGCTGAATTAGAGTGTGATTGAGCTAAAGATGTGTCCCAGCGGTCTCCAGCTTGGACGGTTGCCCACCTCTGCTTCATTTGTCCCACACTAAATGTTTTTTGACAACTCTCAAGTGGTTACTGACAGCTTTCCAGCCATTAAGATAACAGCCATAAACAAAATGGTGATAGGCAAATGTATAAATAAGTATGTGTGTAGGTACAAATATATATAAAATGTGGGTATGTATATAAAGTAAATGGATAGTCAAACTTAAAGGGATAGTTCACCCAAAAATGAAAATTCTGTCATCATTTACTCACCCTCAAGTAGTTCCAAACCTGTATGAATGTCTTTGTTCTGCTGAACACAAAGGAAGTTATTTTGAAGAATGTAACCAAACAGTTGTGGGGCACCACTGATTTCCATAGTATTTTTTTTCCTACTATGGAAGTCAATGGTGCCCCAAAACAGCCTGGTTACAAACATTCTTCAGAATATCTTCCTTTGTGTTCGGCAGAACAAAGAAATTAATACAGGTTTGGAACTACTTGAGGGTGAATAAATGATGACAGAATTTTCATTTTTGGGTGAACTATCCCTTTAAATATATCAGAATTTCATGAATATCAAACCAAGTGGCTTCTGCAAACAAATTCTGCTAGAGATGAACTTGAAACCAACATTTCATAGGCATTTTTTAAAATAATTTTTTGTAGATATATGAAGTCATTTCGGTTACACTTTAGTTTGTGTCATTGTTACAGTGTAATTATACATTTAAGTACTGAGTAATATCAAGTAACTACATGTACTTACTATATGGTTAGGGTCAAGATTAGGGTTTGGCTTAGGGTTACTTGCATGTAATTATGCATAATTAATTGTTATTATAATAGTAAATATATGTAACTTGTAACAAGGACACCTTAAAATAAAGTGTTACCATCATTTCTTCTCAAATTCACACACGTGTAATATCAAAGTAACTAGGTGTAGTAATCACACTTCTATAAGCAAATATATGCAAGTACAAAGTTTGACAACCAGAAACATTTTCTTTTTTTCTTTTTTTTGAACAATATATTTCTTGCTTTACATTTGTGACCCTGGACCACAAAATCAGTCATAAGGGTCAATTTTTCGAAATTGAGATTTATACATCATCTGAAAGCTGAATAAATAAGCTTTCCATTGATGTGTGGTTTGTTAGGACAGGACAATATTTGGCTGAGATACAACTATTTGAAAATCTGGAATCTGAGGGTGCAAAAAAGTCAAAATACTGAGAAAATCGCCTTTAAAGTTGTCCAAATGAAGTTCTTAGCAATGTGTATTACTAATCAAAAATTAAGTTATAATATATTTATGGTAGGAAATTTACAAAATATCTTCATGGAACATGATCTTTACTTAATATCCTAATGATTTTTGGCATAAAAGAAAAATAGATAATTTTGACCCACACAATGTATTTTTGGCTATTGCTACAAATATACCCCAGCAACTTAAGACTGGTTTTGTGGTCCAGGGTCACATTTTGTTACGTATCACTTACTTGTCTTGTCATATAATGCAAAGAAATTTATACATTTGTAATACTTTTAGAGAGAATGAATGAATACTTAAATGTTTCACAAAAAGAAGTTTGTTAGGTTTATATATTGTCAAATTTTGTTTCTATGTCCATAACAAAGGAACAACACCTGTGGTTACTCTATTAGGACACCGTAGTGAGCTGGGAACTGGCTTCATACATCCACTATATAATGACCTTGTTTTTTTTGTTTGTTTTTTTTCAGACATTAGTTCTGAGAAAGGGTGTTTTACCATTTGATTGCAGATAAGTGTTCAGAAGTGAGCAAATATGCTTGGAGACGACTGTATATCAGCCTTTTTCCCTCTCTTCATAGCATGAATGTCTCATGTCATGGAAGTTAAACATTCCTCCATTGTAGCTAGAGTTGTACATATACATACAACACTGCGTTCCTCACAGGCCCTTCTTTATCTTCACTTGCTTAACTCTTGAGTAGCTCTTGTCCATTCAAGGCAAGGGATTTCTCTCTCTGTTCCCCCTTCACTTCATCCACTCCTTCTCCAGTGAGCTGGAATCACTTCAATGTCCCACCCAAGCACTCTCCGGCCCTGGAGAGGACGGCTCAGAGTTGCCCATCCACTCCTCTCAAGCGCCTCTCTACTCAATGAGCCCAGCTCCCAGCTGGGAGGCCCATTGATGCCCCGCTTTGGGTTGATTGTTCCCTTTTGGAGAGGGGAGGAGAGGGGTGGAGTGAGTGGGGCCGCCCTAACCCCACCCCTGGGCATTGAGCTTGGCCTAGCAGGTGTAAACATACAGCACTTCTCCCCTCATGAGTGGGCAGTTAAAAACCCCAGGTAGTCATGCAGAGTGCCTCAGAGGAATTAAGAAATTAGAGAGAGGAGAGAAAAAAAGTCGATGAATGGAGGGATTTGGGGTGGTGGGAGGTCAGGGGAGGAGGAAGAGGAGAGAATGAGGATAAGGAGAGCAGGCACAGGTGTTCGGGCTTATTATATGACCCGATATGTTGTGAGCAAGATAACCTTTCACATTCAGCGGACCCCATGTAAACCCACCGAGGCCTTTTTCATGGTCAGGGAGTCATCGTAATAAAAGCAGAGAGCTCAACTTTCATTATCGGCACATGCATGTGCACATGGCCTGGTTTTGTGACAGTGCTACTCTTTTAACCTCCCCAGTCCTGAGATGGGAAACTTGACAATCAGACAATGCTTGGTTTTGAACATTTTTCTTTGTTGCATATTACCAAAACAATGTAATCTAATATAATTATTATTTTTTAAAAAACATGTACACTACCTTCTACCTTTTATTTCAATAAAAAATTGCATTGCATTACAGTATTTTGCTAATTTGCAATTTTAATATATTTAAAAATGTAATTTATTCCTGTGATGACAAAACTGAATTTTCAGTGTCACTGTTATTATTATTATTATTATTTTCAGAATCCTAATATATATATATATGTTTGTGCGTGTGTGTGTGTCTGTGTGTCTGTGTGTGTAAATTCATGTAAATTCAAATAATAATTGGAAATATTAAAGAAAGGATTTAATTTCGATAACACTTTAGTTTAGTGACTTATTCTCACTATTAACTAGTTGCTTATTGGCATGCCTATTATTAACATATTGGCTGTTTATTAGTACTTATAAAGCACAAATTCTGCATGGCCATATTCTACATTCAAAATCCTACCCAATACCTAAACTTAACAACTATCTTACTATCTATTAATAAGCAGTAAATAAGGAATTTGAGGCAAAAGTTGTAGTTAATAGTTGGTTAATAGAAAGAACTGAACCTTAAAATAAAGTGTGACCTTAATTTCTTCTCACCTACTGTCAAAAGTGTTGAGCCTCATTCTCACATGGAGACATTTATTTTATTTCATTTTTTATTTCATTTCAAAGCTGACTAAAATCCACAACTGAGCAGTCAATATATGAGTTCAGAAGTTGACAATATACCAAAAAAAGGGTTGTCCATTATGTTGTACATTTGGAATGAGAAGGTTAAAGGGAAACCCAGTGCTTCAGCTCTGCCTGTCAAGCTAAAGTGTAATTTCGTGAAGAAATGATGTTTCCGTTGATGGTACTGCAGTGGAGAGTGAATGTTTATGAGTAAACAAAAATATGTGTGAAGAGCCTAGAAAAAAAGAAAAGACAGCCGTTTAGCATGCACTGGATTAACGACGTGAAAAAAAAAAAGATCTCTGAAATGCATTTATCTTCTCTAGCACACGACGGAAATGAAGCCTCGTTAAATGCTTTCATTTTCAGGCAACTTAACACCTGTGTTTTATTCATATATTTATTTTTGCCTTTCAACGAGGACAGGATGAAGCCTCAATGTGTGAGCACTGTTATTTAGTCTCTCTCTCTCTCTCTCTCTCTCTCTCTCTCTCACTCCTCACGAAGTGTTATTTACTAGCGAGATATCATCCTCTCTTTAATCCTCTTAGCATTGGATTTCAGTTGTACTTACAGCGTCCTGCACCTGCTAAATTGCTGCCTGCTAAAGCTGCATAAACACACACAAAGGTGCATCATAGGCTATACTGACTCTCTAGAATTGAGCATGCAGAGAGAGTGAGGAGAGAGTCTTGGCTTTCTAAGATACTTATTTAGCAGGAACTTGAACTGTTCAATTCAGTCTGAGGTCTTGTTGAGAGTTGCTCAGGATTGGACAGGCGAGTTTCTGCATAAATCTGTTACAAATTTAAACTATTGCAACTTTGTAGTCTGGAGGTAGCCAACATCAAAAGCTCCTTTAACTGTATGATGCAGTGCTTAGGCATTAGGTATCAACTCCTTTGTGGATTTAAAATTTCCCGGAGCAAGTATCTGTTTGGTGGATGCAAAAATATTTGGGCTTTTTGCATTTGCATAACTGTTTTTGAGATTGTGGCTAAAATGTTTCAATCACTTACATGTTTTAAAACTTCTAAGCTGAAGTAAAGATGTTTGTTGTGTTTCTGGAAGTTGCAGTCACACACTATATATAAACTACCAGTCAAAAGTTAAAGGAATAATTAATATCAGAAATCAATATTCAGAAAATATCAGAAAAGTTATATTCAGAAATCATTCAAATGGGCTAATTATATTAGAGAGAGACAGAGAGTAACTGTCACTTTTGATCAATTTAATGTATCCTAGATGAATAAATCTTACTCCAGACTTTTGAATGGTGTATCACTGTTTCAGCCAAATATTCAGCATCACAACTGTTTTAACACTAATAATAATAATACCAATAATATTAGAATAATTTTTGAAGTATTATGTGAAAATTCAGCTTTGCCATCACAGGAATAAAATATGTTCAAATATGTTCAAACTGAAATGTTTATCATAGCATGTAATATCATAATATTACTGTTTTTTACTGTATTTTTAATCAAAATAGCTTGGGGTGAGCATATGACTTCTTTCATGAACGAACAAACAAACAAACAAAAACTGAAGTTTAAATTTTTTTGGCTGATACATAAATACATTTAACATTAATATTTAACATTTAACAGACACTTTTCTCCAAAGCGACTTACAAATGAGGGTAATAGAAGCAATCAAAACAACAACAGAGCAACAATACTAGGTGTTGTGACAAGTCCTGGTTTGTTAGTTAGCCTGGTTAATGCAGTACACAGCAATTTTTTTATTTATTTATTTTTTTTATTAGTAATAAATAAAAAGTATAAAAAGTAGCTAGAAAAGATATAGAATAGATACAGATAGTGTTAGAGGGTCAAGTTATTATTATTTTTATAATAATAATTAAAAAGAAAACAAGTAGATAGAATAGAAAAAGAATAGAGAATGCTAGTGTTAGAGGGTCAAGGTTTATTTTTGTATTTTTTTTTTAATGTGGTAGTATATAAACATTGAATATTGTTGAATATGCTAACATGCCCTTGAATTTTTTTAAGCATGTGAGTTCAAACAAAACATTTATTTTGAAGGCCAAACATCCTTCCTGTTTGAGACCTCAAAAAGTGTTTGGCTAACACTGAGCAGACATCAGTCTCGTGGGGTGACAGTGGCACTGTGAGGTTTTTAATGTTCACTCTGTCCCTCAAGAGCTCTGTCAGACCCTCCCTTCCCTCTGTGACTCCTCCGCTCTGTGTGTGTGTGTGTGTGTGTGTGTGTGTGTTATGCACATATATGTGTGTGAGGTATGGGTATCTCTGGCTAGAGGCGAACAATATGGAATTTGAAATATTAGCCGCCGTTGTGATTGAACATGGCTCCCTTATCACCAGGTTGCCAGGTAGGTGCACTATAACGATGACTTATCGCCCGGGTGAGTAACAGCAAGTATATAACAAGATTCCCCGATGTGACAAACGCCACCCCCAGGACACCCTGTACCCGACCTCTCACAGACAGGGCAACAGATGTGCCCTGGTACCTGACGTTTCAGCATATACTCACATGCGCCCTTACGGCTAAATATGGCCTTTGCTAAGTCGAGGTTAGAGGGTATAGTCATTTTAATAGCCATTTACCACCTTGTCACCATTTGTTTTATGTTATGTGCCATATATGTATAGTCTTTCTCTCTGCCTCTTTTTTATAGGGTATATAGGCCTACATAACCACTTAGTAGTTATTCATGTAAGTGGTAATTTATTTATTTATTTATTTATTTATTGTCTGTCTGTCTGTCTGTCTGTCTATCTCTGTCTATCTATCTATCTCTATCTATCTATCTATCTATCTATCTATCTATCTGGGATGAAAAGAGAATCTGGGTTCAAATCTGAAGTGACATGAGGGTGGGTAAATGGTGACAGTTTTATTTATTTTTAAATTAATTATTTTATGTGTTACTGTATATAAGTTTATGATTGTATAAATGTCATTTTCCTTTTTATTGTTTTTCCCCCCATTTTTATTTTCAATTTTAATTTAAAGTTTTAATTATTATTATAAATATATGAGTGTGTGTGCATGCGTGTGTTTGTGGATATGATCTCAAATGATCTAGCCTTCATCTCACCTAAGGTAAACTTTTTTGGGGGATACTTTTAATCCTTAAAAAGGTCTCTTTTTGTTGTAGTGATATTTTATTTTGAGTAACCAGGAGCTTGTTCATTATTAGAAACAAGTAAATGCTTTGCTTACGGGGTTTATATATATATATATATATATATATATATATATATATATATATATATTGTATTGTGCCCTTTCATGAAGAAAGGCATTGCTGTTCTGAAGCTGCATGATAATTGAGCTAAATTATTCATAATGATTGATAGTGCTAATGTGAAGGGAATTGCAATGCCCTATGATTGTTCCATAATACTACAGTGTTTTGTATGTTAATGTTTGCTTTTTCTTGTCTTTCTTGTGCCATTTGAAGAAAAACATATATGTTTGTAAGAACCGGGGTTTTCTGCAGCACTGGGGTAGAAAAAAAGTCCCTCATGAGGGAACACTCATGGATTTAGTGTCAGACAAGGTCAGAGGTACAGTCACAGGGTTCAAGCCTGACTTGTCGCTGTCCTAAGTGGGCAACATTTGCTATTTGACTTCCCATGTATACGAGTATGTGTGGAGTGTGGGAGCGTGTGGAGTCAGGGGAGTCACTCTGAAGTATTTGGAGTTCTTATGTTGCATGTCAGAAAAACTGACCAACCTTGCTTCAAGCCAAGGACTGCTGACCTTTGAACCAAGTGTTAAACCAAAAACAAATGCCTCCGAACTGACTCATATCCGGCCTTTAAATAAGCTTGTGAGGATTTTTTTCACCACCTTCAGACTGTTATTTTTATGATTTCGCATGTGTCACTTGAGTAAAACTGTATTTAGTTCTGGATTATTTGAAGTGCCTTCTGTTCTTTTGACTTTTATTTTGAAGTTCTTTCCTCTTGTCTTGTCTCCTTGATCCTTCCTGATTGTATCCAGGTGTTTCATGTTAGTTAATTAGATCCCTATCCATCAACAGCCCTCATAGTCTTGCATTGTTTTTCGTAGCATGGTTTAAGTTGATGAGTTTCTGCTGATATTTTGAATAATGCTATTGTTTTATGTCTTTAAGACAATTTTATAAATAATTACTCAGTTTGCCTGAGCTTTCTTAAATTAGTGCAGTGTTGTAAAAGCAAAGATTTAGATTCAAAGATTTACTGACTACTGTTGTTAAACTCCCATTTTGGTGTTGTGATATCAGTAAAGGCTTGTACTCCTGAGTTGAAACAGAATGGCTTGTCAACAGCACGGCTCTTTTGGCAAGGTCACTGTGATTCTGTTTACTTTTCAGAAGAATATTTACCCTCTGGGCTTTTTGAAAGCATCCTGTGAAAGTTCACCCAAGAAAAGCAGTGGGAAAGAAAATATACTCTCTCACATCTCAGATCACGGACGGCATTATAAAGTTGGGCTCCAGGATGCCAGAGCTCATTATAAGAGGAGGAATTAGATCTGCATAGTTACGTGCTTGATAAATGTCTGGGTGGGATCCTGCTTTTACTTTCTCATCACTTTAGCCAAACATTTTTTCCCTCTTTCCCAAATTCTTTTTGCAACTCACTAATCTTGCTTCCTTTTTTAAATTTGATCGCACATAGGATGGAGATAAACTATAT
>JAFVLL020039774.1:0-46182 GCA_021397915.2 Tor tambroides | reverse complement strand
GGAGACCTCTAGTGGTGGAGTGGTGGCCAATGACTGTTTGATGCACTTCTCAGTAAGCTCTTTGCCTTTTGGTGGAGTTGGTGAGTTCTTTTAATGAAACCTTTTTCTTTTACATAAATACAACAGTAATTTTGACCAGTCAAAGATGTCAATGAGAGAAGCTGAAGAAGCATACATGTTGTGCTGTGTTGTGTGGACTGTACTGTGACTCAGCTCTTCGGCTCCCCCTGCAGGTCACAGTGGGATGGGCCAGTATCATGGAAAGTACGGCTTTGATAACTTGAGCCACTTGCGTGGCTGTCTAATCAAACAGTTGAAGATGGAGGGGGTGAATAAGATGCGTTACCCACCACATACAGCAGATAAGCTGGGCTGGGCACGCTTCTTCATCCTCAAACATGTCGACTTTGGCAGCCTGGGCCGCATGGCGATGCTGGCTCTGATGGCCGTCTTTGTTGCAGTGATTTTACAGGTAACAGATTATTATACCCATGTGAAATAAGATTTTTGAAACTATCATACATCAGAGATTTTCATTTTAACCGTATGAAATTATTGAGTATTTCATGCATTTGTTATGTGTTAAATACAGAAGTTTATAGAATATTTGTGTGTAATGTACACATACACATTTTTGTAATATTTTAAAATGTAATATAGATATTAATATAATATTTATTTATAATATATTATATTGTTATACATATAAAATATATTGATACTGTTAAAAAATGTATAAAAATTAAAATACATTATTATTAATAATAATCAAAATTAAAATCTAAATCTAAATACTACTAGATGGTTATTATATTTTATTTTATTATTATATAATAAACATGATTTATGAATAATATTATATGTAATCATTGTTAAAATATTATATTATATTATTATACATATAAAATATATTGATAATATATTTATTATTATATTATTAATATTTTTTATATAAAAACAGAAATTCTAGTATGATTGAAAATACCAATGTTCAGTTAGTAAACTGTATTAATATTAATAGTCAAAATAGGCATCTTCCTCCAAGTAGTACAGTTTATTAACATACTATATAAACATATAAACATGTATAAATTATATATAAATATACTGTATAAACATGATTTAAAATATTTCTATATATGATATTATGTTATTTTGTACTATACATATAAACATTTTATGATATTACAACTTTTTAAATAATGAAATATTAAAAATAACTTGCAACACAAATAAAATAAAATTAAATAAAATATCAGAAAAGTGAGCATGGTTCATCCAATAAAAAGCATATGAGCTTTTCATATGACAGAATCATTTTTTAAACAAATTACTTTTTCTTTAACAGAGATACTTTACTGACTAAGAATGTGAATAATATGAAGAAATCTTACCTCCACCCTGAACACACAGCCACACAAGACCTTGGCCAGAAGGTCGGCTAACTCCTACTGAAGTGCTGCTTCCCTCATTTGCCTTAGTTTTATTATCATGGTCGGGATTAATTTCAATCATTAAGACAATGCTGCATTTTTGTCATTTAAACCAACATACAATTTTAATACTAACTAATATGATATCTGGAGCACTTTAATCAGTGTCCATTTTAGAATACACTCTTTTAATTAAGCTCAAAGACCCTTGCCATCCTGTCTTGGATGTTTTTTAATGAAGGAAATGAAGGTCTCTCAGAATAGAATGATTTTGTTTTCTTATGCAATAGAAAAACACATAACTTATAATAGTTGCTATTTTGAGTAAGAAGTCCAGCATTTTGAAGAAATGCACATTTCAAACAGAATCCAAGGGCCAGTTTTACTAACAGCTTGCGCCAGCGCAAACCGTCTTTTGGCGTTAAAATTGTACTGTCAGGTTTTACTAAAGACGCGCAGTGAAGAATTAGCACTGAAAAGGCGTGGACACAGTTATTTTTGTGCCTGACCTTATTGAATATGAATTTGTAGGAGTTTCCCGTTCAGACGCAAAATTTATGGGAGGAGAGTTTTCAAATGAATCATTTGCACTCGTCAAATTACTGGCATTTGCGCCATTATTTAACTCCCCAAAAAAGCATGTCTTAAACTATTTTGCACTTGAAATGGCTGCAATTATTGTTGAGAGGATTTTTTTCCACACGTATTAATTTATTTTGAATGCCTGAAGAAAACATTATCCGAACATATCGTTTGCCAAGCCATGTTATTTTTAATCTGCTTCAGGAAATAAAAGACGACTTGGAATACCAGGTCTATCAAAACTTCTTGCAAACCTTCATTTTTGGCCTCCGGTTCTTTTCGATGTACTGTGGCTTCTTTATTTCTTTATTCTTTATTCGCGACTACGCTAATTTGCGCTGCGCTTGGTATATTGTGTTGGTCGATATGTAAATGAGATGTTGCATCTGCGTTGTTTAATTTGCGCATTGTTAGTAAATCCTCCGCAGAAATTTCTCCTCCCATCGGCGCTGTTTTGGAATTGCGCTCTCGCGCTAATTTTCCCTGTTTAGTAAAACTGGCTCCAAATGTGAGTTTTGTGAACCGTTAACATGTTTATGCTGCAGTAATATGGTTCAGTCAGATTTATGAAGAATTGTGAAGAAAATATTGTTGGAAATACAGAATGTAGTTATTTTAGCCTATATTTAAAGGAATAGTTTATTCAGAAAATAAAATTCTGTCATCATATAGCCTACTTACCTTCATGATTTCTCAAACCCATTTGTATTTCCTTTTTATGAGACAAGATGAAGAAATTTTGAAAGATAGTTATGCTGCTCTTTTTTCATATAATGCAAGTGAATGGGGTCTGCCATACAACAGGGTGAGTGCCAAAATGATGGTGAACTATTCATTGAAAAAAGCAGACCAACTACACTATATGTGACCCTGGACCACAAAACCAGTCATAAGTGTCAATTTTTTGAAATCGAGATTTCTACATCACCTGAAAGCTGAATAAATAAGCTTCCCTTTGATGTATGTTATGATAGGACAATATTTGGCTGAGATACAACTATTTGAAAATCTGGAATCTGAGGGTGCAAAAAAATCTAAATACTGAGAAAATCACCTTTAAAGTTGTCCAAATGAAGTTCTTAGCTATTCATATTACTGATCAAAAATTAAGTTTTGATATATTTACGGTAGGAAATTCACTAAATATCTTCATGGAGCATGATCTTTACTGAATATTCCAATGATTTTTGGCATAAAAGAAAAATGGATAATTTTGACCCGCACAATGTATTTTTGGCTATTGCTACAAATATACCCCAGCGACTTAAGACTGGTTTTGTGGTCACATATATTTAATATGTTTCTGCAAATATTCCTACAATACACATAACAACATTTCAGTCTATATATGCAGAAATTTGTATGCTCTGTATCTGAAGGATCTATGCATCTGTTTCCACATTTCCATTAGTCCTGACATACTGTATGTGTCTTATAATAATTCCATAGATATAGAAAAACTTTTATGACATACGGAAATAATTTTTAATGCAACAATAAACTTGTTTTTACACAGCTGCATGTGGTTTTTCTCTTTTAATTGTGTAGCCTCTGGCATCTGACTGACTGTGTAGCAGGTGGAAGAATGTTTGTCATGTTTGTTGTTGCTTCTCTTTGAGTTTTATTATTCTTTTCTTTATCTGGGTCTTTGTTGCCCTCCTACACAAATACACAAAACCTCACGTGTACTCCTTCTCGTGGTTGACACCAATTAAATGCACTGCTTTTCTTCGGCACACTGACACATTAACTAAAATGAATCATGTTTAAAAGCAAACAAAAGCCCTTTTCAGTTACTCATCACAGAATAGAAGGGTTATTTGAGTCGCAATAGCTGAGCATTAACACATCTTTCACATGCTCCAAACAGAAAGAAGCATGGAGTTTAATGCAGCTGTGCTGAATAAGCTCTGTGCTTTTTAGTGCTGAAACAAGGAGTCTAAGGTCAACCTGAATATTCCTTTGTGGAACGAGGAAGTAAAACTGGTTCTACAGCTTGAAACCTGTTTCGATGAAACTGTCTAAAATGTCTACATTTACACACTCCTGTAAGACAAGAATCAGTACTTATGATGTAATGTAAATAACCCAATATAAGGGTGTTTATAGCAAATCAACAGCAAATGTGATAAATGAATACGTCTCAGGCACGTTTTTCATACCTTTTGAGCCATTGGGAGGTGTAGTGGTATCAAATTTCAACATTAACACAGAGGGTGCTATGTAAAACAGGTGGATGGGGGAGGAGGAAAGAGACACTAAATACCTTGTATTCATCATTGTTTAAATTCAACTTAAATGTTGACCAAATAATCCAGGTTATAGACCATAAAAACATGTTTGTAATTTTAAATAAACATGAATTAAAATAAAATAAAGTAAAATATCAAATAAATATAGCCTATAAATAAAAATCAGCTAGTTGGCAATATTTCTTATTTTCATTTATTTTAACTTGACGCACTAAAATAACTAAATCCACAATAAAAAAATAAAAACTATACAGACAGTCCATTAAAATAATAATAATAATAATTTCATGTACTAAAATAACTACAGGCTAACAAAAAAAAAAAAAAAAAAAAACTGACAAAAACAACAAATATCTACATTTTACTCCAAATTAGTAAAAACGAATTCAAAATATTAGTGAAAACTGATTTAAATCTTGATGATCGTAAAATAACACTGCCCATATGCAGTATTGTAAGTCTCCGGGTGGCTCCTCCTCTCGCTCCTGTGGGCGGCCTTGAGTGCAGACGTACAGTTGGAATGAGTAAACATTTCCCTGTGCTGTACCTTACTGAAGACGGAAATGTCATGAGAGATCGATTGATGTTTAGTGTTGGATCGATAAACGAGCGATTAATCTACTAATAGAGGTTCTTTGTCTTTGCGTTAAGATTGTTTGTAAAGTTTTATTCCAGCAGTTTATCAATTTGCAGTCTGAAGTTGATAGACACAAAGGTATTATGCCAGGGTTAGATTTAAAGTTTCTGGAGAGACCGAGGAGGACGTTTTATTGTCCTCTGTGTGAAAAGCCGATGCGGGACCCCGTGCAGGTGTCCACCTGCGGACACAGATTCTGCGACACCTGCCTGCAGGAGTACCTCAGGTAAAGCTGGTTCTTAATCTATATCTGAATGATCAAAGCGAGGTCAAACTGTGACGCTTGCATTTTAATGGAAATGTATGCAAAGTGATTTTTTTAACTTGCACACAGTAGTTCTTAATGTGAGACCACTCTCTCTCTCTCTCTCTCTCTCTCTAAAAAACAAACAAACAAACAAACAAAAACATAATAGATCATTATAGTATCTGGGACAAATTATGAAAGTAAAAGAGATCAAAGAGACATTAAAACACACGTTCAAAGTTCTAAATGTATTCTAATTATTTCAAAATGTCAAGAAGTGTAACCATAGAAAGCAACACAATGTATTTCTTACATATTTAATACTTGAGTGTTGGATGTAAATCATTGTTCAAGTGAGTAAAAAATTAAGTATAATTCTAAACATTTTTCAAACATTTTCTACTACGTTTTTTTGTTGTTGTTTTTTTAAGAAATTAATAGTTTTATTCAGCAAGGACAGCAATATTAATCAGCACTGCTTTCAGCATTGATAATATGTTTCTTGAGCAGCAAATCAGCATGTTAGAATGATTTCTGATGGGTCATGTGGCACTGAAGTCTGGAGTAGGATAATGACGCTGGAAATTCAGCTTTGTTGTCACATGAAAGTTTTAAAATGTAGAAGAATAGTAAATTTAATAGAAAATAATATTTCACAATATTACTGTTCTTCATTTTTGACAAAATAAATAAACATAAGAGACATAAACATTTGAGAGACAAAAACATTTATAAACCTTAATGACTCAACATATACACTGAAAAAAAAGATTCATTGAATTTACAAAAATTTTTTAAGGTAAGCGGTTGCAATCAATTTATTTTAGCTACATTAAAATAAACAAATTTTGTTGAAAATTAAGTCAACTAAATTTATTTAAATGTAGCTAAAATAAATTGATTGCAACCGCTTACCTTAAAAAAAAATCGGAGTGTCTATTTACACTAAGTGCGAATAGCCTAGCTTGTTGGCAGAGGCTATTTACACTAACTCCACCCACCAATGTCTGATTGGGACAGTCAACATTGAAAAAATACACTCATTAAATATCGGTTTCAGTGGTGATGATGGTAAGGCGCGTGCTTTTTGACACGATCGACCGAGTTCGAACCCTCCTTTTGCAAACTTTTTTTTTCCCTTTTCAAATCTCATATTGCATCGGAAAGGCATTTATTTTCAATAAAAATGAAGGAAATAATCAAAAAGTGGAAAATAAAGTATCGGGTAGGGTTAGGGTAGGTGTAGGAAGGGCTTTATTGTCCCAATAAGGTGGCATCCATTTAATAATTTGAATTAAAATGATAATTTACACTCAATACATTATTACTGCGTATTGTTTTATAATGTACTACAATACTGAGGTGCAGATAATTGCCACTATTTGCAATAAGTAGTATAAATAGCAGAAAATCTTGCTATTTTAACATAGTGTAAATAGAATCTATAGCTACTTGCACTTAGTTTAAATAGAATCCATTGCTATTTGCACTTAGAGTAAATTCAATTCAATTCAATTCTGGTTTATTTGTATAGCGCTTTTTACGATACAAATCGTTGCAAAGCAGCTCTACAGGAATTTAAGTTTCCACAATATATTTATATATTGTAGAACCTTAATATATTTAACTTATAGTATTTCTGGTATTTGGTAATTCTGTATGTTGTCTGAGCGTCCTCTGAGGGGTTGGCATTATCTTTTCTCAGGTGTTCGGTCATCTCAGATCATTTAAGGGTTGGATCCAGACTGGAGCTTCTGAAATTCCTAGTTACCACGGGACGTTAATCCCGTGGCAGAAACAGAGAAACAAGTCAGAACTTATAATTAAGCAGTAGCTGTTCCATCTAAGTAAAAATTAATTGTTCAACCCAAGCTAAAGAATTATAATAATGTACATTTGATCAGATATAAATGCAGTACAAGATTATAAGATGCATTATGTGAATGCTTGGCTAAAGAGATGTGTCTTTAATCTAGATTTAAACAGAGAGAGTGTGTCTGAACCCCGAACGTTATCAGGAAGGCTATTCCAGAGTTTGGAATAGCCAAATGGGATCTAATTTCTATTTACACTTAGTGTAAAGCATCCATCGCTATTTGCACTTACTGTAAAATAAATAGCATCTATCACTATTTACACTTAGTGCAAATAGCCGCTGCCTAAATAAATTTAGTGAATTCAATGAATAATTTTTTTCAGTGATTTGAACATTAGTATAAATGATACATCTATATTATTGAATCATGAACATCATGAAGTTTTCTCAGGGTTATTCCATCTAAAATCTAACAAACCTAATTAAAAAAAAAAAAAAAAAAAAAAAATGTATTATGCATGTATTTGTTATGTGTAGTGCAGAGTCAAGCGAACGACGAGGAGAAAAGGCAATTAAACAGTCTTTTAATAAACAATCCAGAACACGAATACAAGGAGACTTGGGTTCAAACACATCCACATGAAATAATAGCAAACCAAACACTAACTCAAAAGGCAGGAACTTATAAAGGGCAGATAATGAGGGCCAACAGGTGAACAATGATTAATCAAACAGAACGGGGAAAACTAGGTCAAAGAAAACACCGACATGTAACAGTTCGCCCCCTCCCGAGAAGGCGCGTCCTCGCGCCGTAAAAAAATAGAACTGAGGAGGGAGGGTGGGGGCTCTGGAGGAGGGAGTGGAGCAGGAGGACAGTCAAACACCACAAGGAGTAACATAAGAGTCCATGGGGGAGTGGAGGGTGGGAGGAGCCAAGGGGAGGCCAGGAGCAGGAGGAGCCAGATGGAGACCCAGGCCACAGCCACGATGGTGGCCCACGGAGGAGCCGACGGAGGGAGGAGCCATGGTGGAGGAGTGGTCGCCGACTCCATGGGGCCGACTGATGGCGGCGGAGCAGGTGGTGGTGGAGCCCGAGGCGGCGACAGAGAGCCGAAGAGCCAGGGTGATGCCGAGGATCCGGAGGGCCAAGGCGGAGCCGGAGGCTTCGGCGACCGAGGTGAAGGCGGGGCTCCGGAAGGCCGCGGCGGAGCCGGAGCGACAGAGGACTGAGGTGGAGCTGGAGGGAAGGAGGAGCCCAACGGAGCCGGAGGGACGAAGGGACGAGGCGTAGCCGGAGGAGTGTAGTCCCGAGGTGGAGGTAGGGGGACGACTGACCAAGGCGGAGCCGGAGGGACGAGGGAGCCCGGTGGAGCTGGTGGACTGACGGGCTCCGGTGGAGACGAGGGAGCTGGAAGCCAAGGTGGAGCCGCTGGATCGCAGGACCGAGGCGGAGTCTGGGTCTCGGAGGCTGAGGGCGGAGTCGAGGGATCCTCCCGACTCAACGCCAACGGAGCTGGAGATAGGCAGACCAGCGGCGAGCCCACGCCACAGATGGTGAGCTGAGGGTGAGCAGAGGGGCTGACTTGATCCAGTGATGATGGCGTTGCAGAATAGAACAGGTCTATGAGAGGTGGTGGGAGAGGGAGGTTGGGTGGGATATCTTGCCAATCTGGTAGTTCCGAAGAATGTCGAATGAAGAGTATTTCCGTATCCAAGTCGATTAGGAGTTCTGAGTCCAGTGTGAGCTCACCCTCAGCGATGGTGCCATGGGCGGGGCTTTCCATAGCCCCCGCGACCTCCACAGCTGTATCCATCCGCGCTCGTACTGTCGGCTCTCGCACCTGGTCAGACAATTGGGGCTCAGGCTCCGGGGCGAGTGTCAGCTCTGTCGCTCCTGGTGGCGATGTCTCAACGCTCGCGGCAGGCTCAGGCTCTCTGTCTGCGGTGGGCTCAAACAGCTCCGCGCTGTGAGGTGGTGGTTGACTGGGCTCTGGGTCTCGAGTGGGACTGGTGTCATTATCCGTGATGTCCACTGTGAGATGCGATTTGCAGGACACCAGCACCCACTCGACGAATGCGGCAAAGCTCTCTCGAGGACCATCCCCGGACAACTGCGCTCGTGTGGAGATGTTCAGTCCGGCTTGATAAAACGAGCAGAGGCAGCTGTCCGGGTATTGCGTGTAATTAGAGAGAAACACGAAGTCCTCGGTGTGGTCCTCAAGAGATCGTTCCCCCTGCTCCAGCAGGAGGATGAGGACGGCGGGGTCATTCATAACGTAAAAATAAAAACTGACAAAAAGAGAAACAAAATGAGGGGAAACACGCCGCTATACTTTCCTGTTTCGGTCGGTTATTCTGTTATGTGTAGTGCAGAGTCAAGCGCACGACGAGGAGAAAAGGCAATTAAACAGTCTTTTAATAAACAATCCAGAACACGAATACAAGGAGACTTGGGTCCAAACACATCCACATGAAATAATAACCAACAAACACTAACTCAAAAGGCAGGAACTTATAAAGGGCAGATAACGAGGGCCAACAGGTGAACACAATGATTAATCAAACAGAACGGGGAAAACTAGGTCAAAGAAAACACCGACATGTAACAGTATTAAATATTGGGAGTAGGGGTGAAGAGAACTTGCTGACGCACAGTCTTAAAGGTTTACAAAGGTAACATTTATGGTTTTACACTGAGTTTCATTTTTAAAAATGTGTGTCTTTAGACACATCACATAAATCATTTTAGTTCAAAATGAAAATATTTTAATCATAAAAGAGGTGTATTCACCATTTGCATTTTTTATTTATTTTTAAATCATTTAATAGCTTTTGGTCATTGTCTATGTGGAAAGTAGGCTATCTCTTAAAAATAATTGCTTCTATGACAGAGTAGTAATAAACAAACGGCAAACAGGCCAAGCAAGATGTCAGAGTGACACAAAATGCCTCAGGCTACAGAGTAGTGCTTTCTGTATCTATACGTTTTACATAGTAATGTTTCCATAAAATAACATGTTTTTTTCTTTTACATTTTAAAAGATAATAACAATCAAAATACTACAGAATTCTTATGAATTTTTTTAGAAGTGTTGTGATTTAAAAACAGCCTAAAGGAATTAATGTGAAAAGAAAGTATGCAGTGAGTCAGTTTATTTGGTAGTATTACTCAACTGCACAGTTTTGGGTTATGACCCATTCTTAGCATTCCATGCCTTGTCTTCTCAGTCTCATAGTCATAACACAGAGTTACATTGCTCAAAGGTGTAATGAGTGAAACAATTACATTCATTGTCCTGTGTTATCCTGTGGATGTTATCATAATGGTTGACAGTCTTGTCCATTCACATTCTATTAGACTAACACATGCTTTTCAATTAGACTATTAATTTAAATGCATTACTAATTCACATGTAAATCTGTGGATTGGATTGCTGTAAGGCAATGCATGCAGTGATTTAAAATGTAACCATTAGCAAGTATTCAGAGCAAGTATGATTCAGTACATATGCTCTCTCTGTCACCTTAAAGTAATATTGTTAGAACCATGCAATAGTTCATACAGGATTTGTGATTTTATATAGCAGCATTTTTAACAAGATATAGCATGTATCTGCCTGAAGGGCATGATGCACTACTATTCAGGGGCGTCATTTGCAGTTCTGACTAATTCATTGACCTAGACAAGATAAGACAGGACCAACTGGAGAAAAAAATAAAATAAAACTATTAATCTAATTAAAAAAAGAATAAAAGTTATTTTAAAACATTTTTATTTTGAAAAATGCATTCAAAAAGCTCGAGATGACACGTGCATGAAATTTCTGATCTGCCTCAAAAATGCAGCAATCACATTTTCCATCTTCTCATGAAGCTCCCTGGGACTTTTGGGAAAATTCCCCATAGGATTTTGAAATGACGATGTGCTTCTGTGTCACACGCAATGGAAAGATCACAGCTCTATTAATATGTGTTGTGTTGGTCGCACTGCTTCCCCATATCTCAGTTTGATTTTTATGCTGGGGGACGTCACTGTGCCAGATGGATGATTCACTCATATTCTCCCTTCATCAATTTGTGGTGTGGGAGGTGATTCTGAAGTTCCTGTCAAATCAGTTCAGCTGTGATTCATTTAGGCTTTATAACATGGAGGCATCAATCGGTGGCAGTTGTGAACTGCTTTTTAACCCACTACATACTGTATAATGTAAAAATTAATCGAATGTAAATGAAATTCTAACACATTCATGTGTAAGTGTCACTTTCTGTTATGTAGGAGAGCAAAAAATACATAAATTCTTCATCTTAAAAAATGCTCTAGTAATAGACAACCAGCTTTTATTTGTTGACATTGTAATTTGAAGACATATTAAACAACACATTTACCATGGGGATTCTTTCCCAAAATATACAACATACATTCTGAAAGCTATGTGAATCATTAACTTTCAGGGATCTGACTTTGTCACAATTTCTTTCTCTTCTAAATTTTAATAGTGAAGGTGTGTTCAAGTGCCCAGAGGACCAGCTGCCGCTGGATTATGCCAAAGTAAGTGCACCCTCATAACACTACAGTTTCAAATGTCTTCTGATTTCATCCAAAGGAAGATCATTCTCCTGATGTCCATTGACTGAACTTAGTGCCAGCATCCAAAATCTTAGGCAGCTGATTTGTTGCATTGCTGCCCTATCAGGCAATGATTTTGCAGGCAGTGTAACTCCCAAAACTGATTTCGGACAGGTTATTGATGCAGCATAATAGTTTAGTGATCTGTAACAGAATAGAGCTTTGGTGATAACTAAGTGAATATTTAATTACTACAATACTAATTTCTCACTAGAAATGACATCAAAATTGGGAAAGGTTGGTCAAAAACATATATTCCCTGTTGAAAAACCAGCATATGCTGGTTAGGTATGTTTTGAAGCATGGCTGCTGGTTTGAGCTGGTTTAAGCTGGCCATGTGCTGGTCCTAAGCTGGTCCTGAGCAGGAGCTATAGTTGCTTAGGACCAGCACATGAAGGAATAGCTTAAACCAGATCATGACCAGCTAAGGACAAGCTTAAACCAGCTCAAACCAGCTGCCATGCTTTAAAACATACCTAACCAGCATATGCTGGTTTTTTCAAGAGGGTTTAAACACAAACTGACCACCAACTGCAATATTTAGCTCAACTGTAATAGAACTGAACACACAGGACAGTGGGAAATCATAGGCAGTGAATGATACATGCTATGCTGTCTTCAAAAATCAATCAAGTGAAGGTATCTCAGCAAACAGGATGTGATGTGATCATTGGATTCGGACGTGGCTTGTTGACTTCCTACCTCTGTATGCTGCCTGCAGAGGCAGCATTTTTCAGGTTTTGGATGTAGCCAGTATGTCAGATAAGAGTGATATACAAAATGTGCATATAGCACTGGGTCCGAACGCAGCTGAGAATCACTGCAATTAACATCCAAAAAATGCATGCTTAACCTTAAGCTAAACAGAAATTTACACTTACACAGGCCAGTCCTGAATATATTAAACTTGCATACAAGTGTTTCTTTTCTCAAATTTGATTGGCTAAGCAATGTTTGCAAGAGTGCTGACACACAGTCCAACAACATTGAAATTTACATTGTTTGATTATTACACCACTAGTAACATGAGTGAGTCATTGACTATGCTTACATGTGCACCAATAATGCAATTATTTCCAATTATCAGAGTAAAGACTTAATTGCAGTAAGATGACACGAGCAAACCTCTTCACTACCATTTACATGCAATTTTCATTCTTATGATTGTTTGCTAAGAAATGTTTTTTCCCTGCCATTCTTCACAAACCCCAATGCTCAGTACAATTGATGAGCACAAATGGTTTTAATCTACTTAATTCAAAAGCAAAACATATGGACTATGCATTATTGGATGGTTATTCAGCGCTGTGATGAACATTAAAATGTTACAGCAATGCTGCTGCAACTGTGGTTGCCTATGCTGCCATTATCTTCTACACACCGTCTCTGAACAAAGATAAGAAGCAGAGACTGGTGGCAGTGGAAGCATACCTATCTTCACAGGGTCCTACAGTATGTTTCCCAGATTTACATGGCACATAAGGTACACATAAAAAGGGTCCTATATGTTCCCCACTTTAATGCTCTGTTAACACACATTAAGTACATTTTAAAAGTCAGGACTCATTTTCCCTAACCCTAACCTAACACTGGATAAAAAAAAGGGAAAGTGAAATTTCATATTAATTCTATAGAAAAACTCAGATAGAGACACCTTAATTGATTTACTGAACTTGGTGTTGAGAAGAGACTTTGTGGAGGACTGTAAAAAAATCTTTTGGAAAGTTGTCGTGAGAAGTAGATGTTCAGTGCAGCTGGTTAAATGATCAAAGACCACTGATATAATCTTTCAGTGATTAGAACATACTTTATAGTCTGGTAGCATAGTCATGTGTTCCTTATGTGCCATTTAAACCTGGGGAACACAGTACCCTGGGAACATAGGAATGACCCTGTGGTAGTGAGTTGTGTTGAGTCAAGCGATTGGTGGGAAAAATTCTGAATGTCACGCATTCATGAAGCTGTGTGAAAAACACGTGATCCGTGTACGTCAGAGTCAGAGTACAAATAATGCAATTATTCTCCTAAAGAGCAGTGAAAGTCTTTAGCTAAGAGTTTTCTCTTAAAACCTAGAGCACAAATAATGCAATTAAGTGTTCTACATGCCTGTTTATTGTGATTGAAATTGACATACACCACATATTATGGTTACTACAGTGTAAGCTTCATCACATCAGTTTGAGTTTTTACATGAGGTAAAGTTTAATCACCATATTGCCTAAATCTCATTATATTCGCATTATGAGAGTGCATGTAAACAGTCATTGAATCATTCATTCAAGAGATTTGTGGAACAACCCTAATTCATTCAGAAACGCCACTGTTGTGTGCGACTTCATTTGGAAATATTTTCATCGGCAGAGCAAAAATAGACCATTTTTGTGTCTAAAATACAAGTTACTGATTTTTGATATCTTGTTTATTGAATTGTATAAACGCAATATCTCATCCCCAGTTTTGCTAGTAATCACAGCTGTGCTGAACAACAGCAATCTTGCTCATGTTTTATTTATTGGTTAACTTCCATGCTTGTCAAATGTTCTCATATGTTCTACTCTAATAAATCTAATAAATTTGTCATTCTGACTGCAGATATTTCCAGATGTGGAGCTGGAACAGCAGATTCTTTCCCTGCCTATCCGCTGCATCCACAGTGAGGAGGGCTGCCGCTGGACCGCACAGAACAAGCTCCTACAGGTGAACAAACGGCATACAAACACAAATCTCAGTCATATTTGTACACATTTCTTCATACATCTTTGTTGGATCGAATACATTTGTTTATGGCTCCTGAAGTCTCTTAAAAGTGTTCGCATTTTAGATGTTGTCCATATGTTAGTAGGCTATTGTATGTTACTGTATCTTTTCAAATGTATAAAAATGTATGAGTACACTCCAGTATGTACAAATACATACATACTGGCGGTGAATTGCAATAATATTTAAACAATATTATTGTTTTCACTGTATTTCTGGGCCCGTATTCACAAAACATTTTATCTTACCACTACAAGTTCTCCTAAAGAGCAGTAAAAGTTTTTAGCTAAGAGTTTTCTCTTAAAACCTATTCACAAAGCTGCTGAGACACATTTTACTAAGGAAGAGAGAGAAGTCTTAAGCTAAGAGTAAGGGTTGACCTCGTGGCTATGGATGATGTCAGCATGCTTACTAACTATGCACACAGTGATTGGTTGAGAGCCTCTGTCAGAGATTAATTCATAGAAATATTGCAGAGTGCAATATTAAGTTGCCATATTCAAATAAAGGTTTAAAAATAAAAATGTTAATTGCCACATTCAAATAAATATTTTAAAATACAAGTATCACTAAATAAACAAGTATATGTTCAGCTAATTGTCAATCTCTTACACTCTAAAAAATGCTGGGTTAAATACAACCCAGTGCTGGGTAAATATTGGACAGAACACATGCTGGGTTGTTTTCAACCAACAGTTGGGTTAAATGTTTAACCCAGCCTTCTGGGCAGTAACCCAACCGCTGGGTCTAAACAACCCAATCGCTGGGTTCGTCCATATTTTACCCAGCGCTGGGTTGTATTTAACCCAGCATTTTTTGGAGTGTACATGTATGCTTCTCATAAACAATTAGTGGCTATGCATATAAACAGCCTTTTAATTAACAGAGTAGATAGTAAGACATGCAAACGAAAAAGAAAATAAAACTGGATGCAAAAACAGTAGTTACTTTTTGCCCAACTGGTTAATGAAATTTGGAGTTGAGATAACCTCCAAAACCAAAGGCAATACCTTTTTAAAATTCATTATCGTCAGATGTTTCTAAAATGTTTACGTTCCAAGGCAGATTGCTGGCCACAGCCATTTTAGAAGTCCACTTAGGAGTCCTCTTCACTACTCGTTTCACAAATTTAGGAGCTAGTTTTAGTGCTAAAACTCTTTGTGAAATACTCTTAGAGCAAAAATTTAGGAGTCCTAAATTTAGGACTGAAATCACTCTCACACTGGGTTTCTCGCTGCTCCTCCAGGCACATTTGTCCATGTGTGAGTTTAACGTGGTGTCGTGTCCAAACCGCTGCTCTGTGAAGCTGCTGCGACGTGAACTGCCGGAGCACCTGCAGCATGACTGCACGAAGAGAAAACTACACTGTGACCACTGCGGTGACGAGTTCACTGGGGAGGCATATGAGGTCGGACACATGCAGTTCTTCGTTGTTGTTTTGTTATTATCACAAGTCCCTCTTCTGAGACTTTATCATACAAATACATCATTTAAGTTTAGTAATATTTGTAATTTAGTAATGGTAATATATTAATATTAACATGAACCATTTTTAAAAATCAGGCTTCTGTTAATTTCTTCATTTAAATGTAGTTAAACTACATTTAACCTTATTTCAATACTGCACCACAGCTCTGACACATGCAAGGATGTCTAATATTTGATGTCCCTCTCTGTCCTCATTCAGAATCACCAGGATGTTTGTCCAGAAGAGAGTGTGTACTGTGAGAATAAATGTGGTGCTCGTATGGTGCGGAGACTCTTGGCCCAGCACTCTGTGTCCGAGTGTCCCAAACGCAAACTGCCCTGCAGATACTGCAAAAAAGAGTTCCTCTATGACACTATTCAGGTCAGTGGACTATATGCTGCCATCCTACATTTATTTATTTATACATTTTATGGTAAAGGGAGTGTATTCATAGGTGTTTTATGTTCACAGAGTCATCAGCAGCAGTGCCCACGCTTCCCAATGCAGTGCCCTAACAGATGTGGCACACCAGGAATCACTCGAGAGACTTTAATGGCACATGTAAAGGAAGGATGCAGCACTGCAATGGTGCTTTGCCCATTTAAGGAGGCTGGCTGCAAACATAGGGTATGATCTACTGCCGATAACCGATACATTTAAATTCAATACTATTTTGTAGTGCTGTAACAATATATTGTGTCACAATATATCGCAATACAAAAATGCAGGAATATGTATTGTGGATGGTGACAGTATATATCCTATATAGTTCAACCAAAATGAAATTGACAAATTTTAATTTAACATCAAATATGGTAATGGCACATCAAATATGGTAAATCCAAATGGTCACACATTTAAGTTTCTATGTTTATTAATTATTAATAATATATTTAAAATAAAATACATTGTTTAATAAATTTCAATATTTACTAAATAGAATAATAAATATTTCTGTTCTGGTATCACCATTGCCCTGCACTCTAAAAAAAATGGTGCTATATAGCACTAAAAGTGGTTCT
Source organism: Tor tambroides (assembly GCA_021397915.2). NCBI lineage: Eukaryota > Metazoa > Chordata > Actinopteri > Cypriniformes > Cyprinidae > Tor > Tor tambroides. The sequence goes on along the minus strand of JAFVLL020039774.1, from coordinate 29,341 downwards.
TTGGCTCGTAATCATAAGGGAACCACTTTTGGTTCTGTATAGCACCAAATCTTGGTGCTTGGCTCTTCAGCGGTTCTTTGGCATGACTGAGGGGCTATATAGCACCGTTACCATATACAGAACCTGTTAAGCTCCTGTATGGTTCTTCAGTGGTTCTTTGGGGTGATTAAGGTGCTATATAGCACCACTGCCGTACAGAGAACCTGTTAAGCCCCTTTAAAGGTTCTTTACGAACCAAAGAACCACTGTTGGTGCTGTTTAGAACCATTTTTGTTGAAGAAATGCAGTGCAATATGGCACCTCTTATGGTTCTACATAGCACCATTTGACAAAGGTACTGTATAGCACCTTTAAAGATATGGTGCTATATAGCACCAAAAGTGGTTCCCCTATTATATCCCTGTGGGAAAAATGACTGAAAAATTGTTTCTGGAATCAAGGCCACTAAACAGCGAGTGCCGTTGCATTCTATAGAGACAAAATGTAACCAAAAAATCCCAAGATTTTTTTAAAGCAGGACATGAATATCATAATTTATCATGTATCATGACCTCTTCTGTCATGACATCTCTCTATCTGTTCCACTCATAGTGCCCTAAGACTGCAGTGGGACGACACCTTGAGGAGGCCACGCACACCCACCTCTCTCTTCTCGGTGGTCTGGTGAATCGCCAGAGGCTGGAGCTCAGGGAACTCCGGCGAGCAGTGGAAGAACTCTCTGGAAGTCGAGATGGCACGCTGCTCTGGAAGCTCAAAGACTTCAGTCAACGGCTACAGGAAGCTAAGAGCAGGACTTCAGGGAGTTTGGAGTTGTTTAGTCCCGCCTTCTATTCCCATAACTATGGTTACCGTCTACAAGTGTCCGCCTTTCCCAATGGGAACGGTAGTGGCGAGGGCTCTCACCTGTCAATCTACATTCGTGTTCTGCCAGGAGAGTACGATGGGCTGCTGGAGTGGCCTTTCCCTTACCGCGTTTCCTTCTCGCTCTTGGATCAGAGCGACCCGGCGCTCACTAAACCTCAGCACATCACAGAGACCTTCAGCCCAGATCCCACCTGGAAGAACTTCCAGAGGCCACGGCCTGGAGCTCTGGGAAGTGTTCGTGGGGGTTGTCTGGATGAGAGCATGCTGGGCTTTGGCTACCCAAAGTTCCTCTCCCATGAGGAGATGAGGAAAAGAAACTATATCAGAGACAACGCTATTTTCATTAAAGCCTCCATAGATGTTGTCCAGAAGATACTGAACTCTTGAGTTCTGAAATAAATGTTAAATACTGTGAAAAATTAGCAATTGTGGCCCGTTTTGCTTATATTCAAAGTAATGCTGTATAATTTTTGTTTAAATATAATCAGGGCTTTAACACAAATGAAGGATATTTAGATACTGAGAAGGATAAGAAATGTTTCATTCAGTGTCATTTGCCTGTATTTTTCTGTAATATGTTTTTTTTTTTCAAATAAATAAACATGACATTAAAAATGACTAATGGCTCTATTTTATGAAACTATGTGAATTTTCATGTTCTGTGTGTATAGTGCTTGGTCCTATAAATATAAATATAAATATAAAGCTACATTAGCTTTAACATTAGTGGTCTATTAATGTATTTATGTAATTATTAGAATTATTTTATATGATTTATAGAATTATGTAACTCTTTTTCTCTTGCTGTGTACATGTATTTAAATTCTTATTTTTCAATCATTAAATCTTTAGCAGTGAATCACACTGACTCTCTTGCGAGAAGTGAATCACAGTTTCAAGGCATGTGATTGGCTGTTCACAACTGATTTCACACTTTCATGTGCTTCCGCTCCTTAAACTCAGGATCAAAACCTGAGTTGACATAGAAAGTTGATAATCAGCATCATGGTACCAACAAAGCCGGATTGGATTGGTTGGGTTTTTGTTCAGTCACCTTCATGGTACAAGCCCCTGGTTGCTTGGTCAGATAAATAAAGTGACTAATGATATAGTGACTCTAGTGATCCCAGAATTGTTTAACTAGTGGCTTAGTAATGTCTACCTGGGTGTCATACACTTAGGTTAATTTAACTAATGACCTAAACAAGCTACGTGTGCCTAAGCCAATACCTAGTTAGAAATGTGCACCACAGTGTGCGGGCCTGCAACAGAAATTATATGTTGCAAGCTGATAGAGATGGAAGAAAATGACCCCCAGCAACCATGCAGTGGTTTTAAATGCAGTGTTCAGAGAGGCCAGTCCAAATGTATGGTCATGTTGATTCAGCAAACCACAGGGAAACGTGCAGATATGCAGAGGTGCAATGTAACGAAGTAATAATACTTTGTTACAGTATAGGCTAATTAAGTATTTTTTGGGAGTAGCTGTACTTTACTTGAGTTTTTTATATTTCTGTCAACTTTCACTTTTACTCCACAACATTTGATAATTAAAATGTATACTTTTACTCCGATACATTTCCCCAAAGCATATTCGTTACTTACTATAAAATAAAGTCAGAAGAACACAGACTGTAAGAAAGCAGGTTTGACGAATCAGTGGTCTGGGGCTTTCAAGTTAGTCTCCTAAAAAACACCTTTGCTTTGCTCATGTGCAAACACAGTGTTGGGGAGTAACTAGTTATATGTAATGCAATTATGTAATTTAATTACAAAATAAATGTAACTGTTATCAGTTACAGTTACTGAGAAAAAAGTGTAAATTACAGTAACTTATGAAAATGTTAACATTACAAAGGGGGTTACATCTGAATATTATGACTTATTCAATAACTGTTTTATTTCCTATTTGGGTTTATGTATTTTTTTTTTTTTTTAGATATACTGCTGCTGTTGTCATTATTGACTCAAAATGCATATTCTCAACTTTGCTTATATGTCTAATGAGTCACTCCTTGCATCATATACACAACTTGTTAAACATCAAATATTATTTAAACCATTTGAGTGGTTGCTTCAACTGGGGTTGCATGAATTAGAGCACTCTCAGTGCTGGATTGTATCAAGGGTATCCGGTGTAAAACTGTGGTAAATGGCTGTGCGGATAATTCAGGAGCAGCTGAAGGGGAGAGAGAGTATGTTTCATTTAGGAACTGAATATGAATTGGAATAGGAATTTTCTTCTGCTGAACACAAAGGAGATACTTTGAAGAATATGGGTAACCAAACACTTGCTGGTCCCCATTGACTTTCATGGTCTTTTTTTTTTCCATACTACGGAAGTCAATGGGGACCAACAACTGTTTAACTAGTGTAGTTGTTATTAAGTGCAAAATGGATACTTAGTCAAATGCTACTGGAAGAGTTGTTTTCCATCATTTTTCAAAGACTGTAATGCATTCTGCTGTTTGAAGGTGAAGAAAAAGCTTGTGAAGATGTTTGAAAATGACCTCTTATGGTTCAATGAGGAGTCGCTCACAGACTAACAACAGGGGATTGAAAATCTGAAGGAGCAAGGTTAGACGGTGTAGACAGCGGTGGTCCTGTGTGCATCGGAGCTTTGAGTTTGATGCATGAAAATTCTTAGTCCAAAGAGTTGCTCCTGGTGACAAAATTCTAAGAGAAAAATGGGTGTTTCCCCTTACAATTACAGACAAGATCCTAGTAAAGATAAAAGTTACTCACAAAGCATCTTAACCCTTAAAAGAACTGGTCAAAATGTGTTGGGTATGGAGGAGGACATTTACAACCCAGTATAAGGTTTGTGCCACAGTATTGATGATTTCCAAAATGATTTTTTTATGTTTCTGTAATGGTTAATCCACACCAGTATGTGTAAGCTCTTTAGTTACAATAGTATTTCTAATGCTAAAATATAATTATTGTTGGGATTTAATGGATTCAAAGATAGATCACACAAAAGTTTAATCAAAAGCAAGTCTTTGGGAACAACTAGAAACTATTTGGAAGTTAACAACAACAGAGACTGCGGAAAACTACAAAAAATGCCAGCAAAAGTGCAAGCTGTTATCACAGCCAAAGGAGGAAGGCCTTGAGGAGGAAATTTTTAATTAAAAAAAAAGTTTTTGACAGATTCTTAAAATATTTGTTTTCTCTCTTTTTTATGACAGGTGGTCTATTAAATATATATATATTTAAAAGTGCTCATTTTTCTTCTTGGACAACCAAATAATTTGTCATACCTAGCAACGATGTTGGCCCCTCCTCCTCACTAAGATTAATTTTTTGTCTTTTCCTCGCTCAGAGTTGCTCTTAGATTGGTCCTGAATCACTCTTAAACTAAAATTCCTAGTTAGAAATTATTAAGCTAAATTAGGAGCTCTCTGAGAGGATCCGGGCCCAGATGTGCTGTGTGCTTCTGTGAAGGTTTGATGGTGCTCGCTGGAAGCCTGCTGTGTGTTTGTGTGTGGTTTTATATGAGATCTAGTCGTGACAACAGACCAAAACCACAGGTTTACAAAAAACAACCAACTGCTCTTTTTAACTCATAATAATTCAACATTTTATGACATTTTCATGACCAAATTATGCAGAAAACAAAAAAAGAATCTTGTTAACATGATTTTATTTTCAAAATATCCCTGAATAACTGATGGGGAGATCTGCAGAGATCTACTGCTGTTTACATTGACCTTCAGAAAGATCTTCTACACTGGTAGGACAGTGGATGTTGACGATGGGAAAGGCTTCCGTGTCAAACAGCACCATTCCGTCTTGACCCTCAGAGTTCTCCTTACATTGGACGGAAATCTGAAATATTCATACAGGCATTTGTAGAGATTGCACATTATTCATATTCCTAAAATAATTCTGTCTGTATAATGATATACCTGAACTTGACTAGATGACAGCTCATCAGCCACAGCCTCTTGCGTCAAGAGAGTGTCTTCCTCCACCGGGTGTTCTTGAGCAAATTTGCAGCAAGTCTGACCCTTATTTAATGAGAAACATTATTTTATTATTATCTTAACAGAACTTTAGAATATAGAGTACATAAAATATGGAATGTTGTAACGCAAATTTTCTTTTAAAACACTTCGAGGTCATCGCGCAATGATAGTTTTACCTTACCATTGTGTTGACAATCTGTTCCAAGCTGTTTAATAACAGATGCTGTATAAGAACAATTAATTATTAAATATTATGATGAACACTGTTGTTGGAAAATGGCTTGGTGTTTTTTGTTTTTTTTTCGTGGATCGTAGCCATCAACCGACCGGAAACAAATATTAACCTTCCGGGTTGAATGGTACAAGTGACCTACATTGTGACCTATAAGATTTGGGTGCATACATCAAATTCACAAAGTTGAGACCCCATATACTTGCCAAAAGAATATTTTTCATCAGCTGCTGTACAGCTAATCATCTAAAAGCAACAGCAGCAAAACTAGCCAAGCCAGCTTTACTTATAGAGCAGCGTTGCATACAAAATAGTAATTCAATGTGCTTTACAGAAAATAAATTAAAATAATCATAAAATGTGCACAAGAAAAAAAAAAAAAAACTAAACATACCGGAAACAAATGGAAAAATTCCAAGCTGGGCTTACGGTACCTTCAGAGCCTTACCGTATTACACACAGCACGTTTATTTCACACTACATGTATGATAAAATGGCATATAAATTATAACATAACATTCCAGCTAAGAGCAACAAGTAAAATATCCTTATGATTACTGTACAATTATTGTCCAGTCATTGTTAGTCATTGTTCAGATTAAAAAAAAAAAATCAATTGATGGAATATTTAAAAAATCATTTACAAGGATATAGATATCCACAAGGCTTAAAAAAAAGTGCATTTTCCTTGTAGGGACTTAAGACATTGTTCCTCCCTTTTCAAATTTATGCAAAACAAATAAACGAACTGAGTCCCTTCTTGAGAATTTCTAAAATTTCTGTTGATTTCAATCTTATGCCTGATGTTGTTTTCTAAAGAAGCTCAAGGGTTTTTTTCACAGCATTAAATTGCTGTAAAATCACCTATATTTAATTCACAATATAATGCTAATTCTAATTCTATTAGTTTAATGATTCGTCTGTATCCTTCTATAGGCCTAAAACTGCTTAATCAAATCTGATTTATGTTAGTATTATGTCATTTATGTTAGTTCATTTTTCTCTAAAAGGAGCGAAAATGCATTATATCTTCTTGAACTTACCTCCAAAATCCACAGGTTGTGTGTTCCAGTTGTCTTCTCTGGGTTCAAAATAGTAGTCCATTTATTTATTTTCAATCCAGTCCAAATCCATAATAGAAATTTGTGAAATACAAAATATGGAAAATGATAGAAATTAAGTTTTTAGCTTCTCATTTTCAAGTCATCAAGTCTCATTTACAGTTCTCCCTCGTTCTGGTAATCTCTGAAAGATAACAACTTGATATGATTTGAAAGTAGGCGGGAACATCATAACAATACTGCATTGGTTCTGTTATGCACAGCACTGGTTAACCACACGCAGGGTTCTCGGTGCTTTCTTATCAGTTGCTGAATAATTAATGATTAAAGATTTTCAAAAACATGATTGGAGCAGAGAAAACTGCAGACATGACAAAACTCACAGAAAAATAACAAGGGTACTGGAAATTTCCAAAAATGTGATCTTGCCAATAGAAACTAAGTACTCATCAATTCAGTTCTTCCAGAATCAGGGTTAATAAAATGAATAAATTGAACAATTTACAAATAAATTAATCTAGGTCTCATGGTCTTAATCTCTATAAAGCATATTTTCTTTTCTTTTCTTATAAAGAAAAAACACATTTTAAGGTAATCAAGGTAAAGTACTTGATTAAAATCCTGAGAAATATTTAATTGAAACTGTGAATGAATTGTTGCTTTATTTTGAATCTTTTCAACAAATTGTGACATTCGTGATTCATTCATGAATCAGACATCACTACTTTTTTTTCATGAACTCTCGCGGAAGGCTGGAGTGATTGTTAAGATTTACAGTGAACAATGACTTAAATTTAGATATTGTATGACTTCACAAGACTTGGAATGAATCATGTATGCCATTTTACAGTACTTTTATGATGCTTTTTGAAGTTTAAAAAACCTATGTTTTTGTGTTCAAAGAAAGGAAATTTTTTTGATGGTGCTGCTGTGTAATATATGCTTTTAACAATGCAAATTGTGTCATATAAATGATAATATGTCAGGATATATAATCAAATATGTGGATTTGATTATTTTGATAGTTCCTTTGAGGACAAATATTAATGCTATAGCATTACACTGACATTCTAGAGAATTGGACAGAAGTTGTCATGTCACCTTTATTTATATAGCGCTTTATACAATAAAGATTGTGTCAAAGCAGCTTTACAGTGTTAATCAGAAAAATAGTGTCAATAAAAAAGTGTCAATTCTGCTGTAAAGCAGCTCTTAAAAGAGGACATCGTTCATCGTTCATCGATCATTCAGTGCTCATTTATTCAGTCATCTTTTAGTAATAAACTCACATTAATATCATCAGACAAAGCTAGCATTATAACAATTGAGGCAATTAGTAATTAAGGGAAAGCCATACCCTAATCATTTCCACAATTCCGGTTGGGTGCAAAATTGACATATTTCATGTTTAACTGTGCAAAAAATCTAATTAGGTAAACTTCATTTATAATTTGTGATTTAGTGGACATTAATAATGTCCTTCCTTTATTCCTTCATTTTAAATTGTTCATATTACTTCAAACAAAAGTGCTTGTTAAATATTTTTGATTCCACACTACTGAACATGGATTTGTGTCAGGACCACTATTGTCAAAGATGATTGACAGTTAGCATACCGTTTGAATTGGCAGTATGGTTCTGTTCTGAACTCCCTGCGCATCCATGCTGCCTAGCATGGATAAGAGCAGAGAGCACAGCAATAAACAGGGTAAACCTAACAGAACCAACATAAATGTATTACAGATATCATTATTGTTCAATAATTTAATGTACACATTTTAGAATTAGTCTGATTCAGTGGAGAATCAGAGGGCCGAATCCTGACTGAATAAGAGAAGGATAGAGGATAAGAGGATAGAGGAGGGTAATTAGCTATTGAGCAAAGCGAAAGCTGCTGATAATACTGAAGAACCTTGTATTCTGAGATAGGCATTGTATTACTATAGCTGAGAGTCAACTGATGCAAGCTTGACTGATTTAACCTGCCAGAACTAATGCTACGCTTGATAATTGAAGCGAGTCCCCAGAAATAATCTCGTCCTCATCTCATTCCATGTTAACTAAACCTTTCTTAAAGGGGTCATCGGATGCCCATTTTACACAAGTTGATATGATTCTTTATGGTCTTAATGAAAAGTCTATAACATACTTTGGTTAAAATTTCTAAATGGTAGTGTAAAAAAAACACCTTCTTTACCCTGTCAAAATCAGCTCTGTTTTCAGCACGCTGTTCTAGTCCATGTTGCTTAAATGCTAGTGAGCTCTGCTGACTCCGCCCCTCTCTTCTGTGGAGTGACGAGCAGACCATAGTGATTGTATGTATAGATTCCCTATTGGACTGCTCTAGATACGTTGACATGGCAGCCATCTGGCATTCACCATAATAATCAATGAATATTCAAAGATATACAGGCGTATAACTTGCTGTAATAGACGTACACGGTCAATGTGCTCAAAGATTCACAGACCGTTCCAAAAATGGCGGATGGCTTACGTATCGCGGCCCATAGAAACAGTCGATAATGAGGCATCTAGGTATATACATCTATGGAGCATACTAAACTTCAGCCACGAAACTGGCTAACTAGCACATTATTAGGAAAGGCAATTTGTAGAGATTCATAAAAACGCTTATACTCACTTCTTCTGTAGATAAAGCTGGATCACGAATGATTCGTGCGAACATAGACGCATTTATATAGATCGGGGATCGGTGCATTCCCTTCAAAATGAGAGTAATGTTAATCCTCTGGGTCTTCAGCTGCTCAGATGTTGGGAGTAAATGACGTCTGCTATATTCATTATTACATCCAACAACTAAACACTTCAATCGCTTAATCAGAGACATCTTGTCTTCCCCTGCACCGGAGTCGACACAATGGCGGACTGATGACAGCTCACTCAGGGCGGGTCTAAGGTAATACAGCCTTGTCAATCAACTATCGTGGGGGGGGGGGGGGGCTGTACAGAACTACGTCATTCTGACAGGAATCTCAGAACAGCCTGATTTGAGAAAGGGGATTTTAAAATAGGGATTTAAAAAAAAACACTGGGTGGATTTTTATCATTATAGGATGGATGTGTACACACACTTCCAACACACATTTATGTTCAAACAACATGTAAAGCAAATTTTGTTTTCGATGACCCCTTTAAAAGACCTTCAAGATATAATCACCCGACCTTCCATGTGATGCAGTTCACATTAGATGCACATAGTATAATTTCTGGCCTCTGTGTCGATTTCAATGCCTTCATCATCATCTGGCTCAGCCTGAGGTTGGAGATGGATGAGGTATGACACATCATCATACACAATTTGCCCATGAAGGCCTCTCTGGTTCTCCATGCATTGCATTGAAAGCTGAAAATGCGTAATCATTAGTAATGTATCTTAATTCATTCAGAGTAACCGTGATCCAAGCCCTCTTCTCATTACCTTTACAGTAGGCCTGATTAATATATAATCGTCCTCAAATGTGTCCTCAAAACCAGAAATCGCTTCTTGGTTGTCCACATACTGGGCAGAAACCTTAAAATATCAAACAATTGAACCGTTTAAAATCACATCTACAGAATTTCACAAAATTTGAGCAAATACAAATAACTTTTCATTTAACATTTGAGCTGGCTATCAGTTGTCTGAAACCTAAAACTAGGAATAAAAAAAGCAAATAATAACATGGTAAACTAATAATATAAGAGAATACATGTAGGTATTATTTACTTACTCTAAATGTGTTTGTATTATCAAAACCAGCTTCAAGGCGAATTTCTCCAGTGTTTTCTGCTTCTGTCCCACTCTGTAACCAAGAAATAAGAACCAAGAAATTGGACAGCATCAGTTCATATGTCCTAGTTTCATTAAGTCATTAATCCACCTAAGATTTTTTGTTGTCAAACTCCCTCTTTTCACAAATTTGCAAGACAACACAACGTCCTGAGCAACAAACAAAAAGTTACACTTCCCTTTTATTAGTAAACTATTTTGGGAATGGCGTATTTGAGAAATTAATTTTTTTTAGTAGCTAACCTGGATGAAACTGCCTTCCTGCTTGGTTGAATGAAAATCTCAAAAATACAGTAGTCTCTGTTTCACAATTAAGTGGCAAACCGGCAGAAGAGCAACATGCTAACTAAACATAGCAATATAAAAGTATGCAAATATAGTGAACAGAGATCTAACCCTTGTAAAAAAGAACTTTGCTTGATTGTTGTGAATGTGCACTTGTAATTTACTTCAAATGTTGTATATAAAATTATTGCAAATAACATGATATTATTAAAATGAAAAGCCACTTAAGTGTACTGAAAAAGTACACATTCAATTAAAACGCATTTTAATTATGTTTCAAATCATTTTGTCACGCTTGAAGTGCACATATTTTCCTACTTGAGTCAAAAACGGACTTAAAGTTCAACTAACTGTATTTAATATAAATTTAAACTACAATGGATTTTATTTTCATTGGAATTAACATGTGATTATGTGTTTAAAAAAAGGTATATGATTTTTGTAATAACTGCTCTTAAAAAAAAGAAAGAAAAAAAAAAGTAGACCTATGCTAAAGTGTACTTCTGTTGTGGTAGGGAGGACTGCTAATCTTTAAATGTAAAGCTCGTTGGCCTATTTATTGTCATCCTTGCAGCTAGTTATGCATTTTTCATGGGTCACTATTAAAAAAATGAGTGAACCTGTCTGTATTAGCATTAGCATCTGGAAAGTGAGTATATCTCTGCTTCTTGTAGTCCTGTATTTTGACTCACTTTATTTGTGTGAATTGGACACTAGTGTACTACTGAAGGTCTAGTTTTGTGTTGGATGTTTCATTTTTATAGATTTCCTGCACCTTTACTCAGGAGGGGACATACTCATATTGACATATTCTAAGTTGCTACATAGACCTCTTGAAAGACACAGAAGACACAGATGACAGTAAAATGCCTTTATTTGAGGAATAAAGGGTAAAGGTATTGGGAGGCATTTCTCTTTCTTGTCTTCATTTGCCGTTACAACAGAACTGGTCTGACAGAGTTTTCACCTCTAGAGAGAAGAACTGTCACCTGCAGAAGACAAAACCAGTCTTTAATAAACTAAGTCGCTAGTCATTCAGTTTTGGAGTGGAAGTAGTAAAGCATGTAAACCTACCAGGTGTTGTTTGTTCATGGCGAACGTCTTCCGGTCGTATATAATCACTCCACCTGATCCTTTAGGGTTTTCCACACACTGGACAGGGGTCTAAATATACCATTACATTTGTTAATGTCATGAATATACTTTTAAGAATTTACAAATATATATGTATATTAATGTCATTATTGATTCTATTGGTAATCAGTAATTGAATATTTTTATCAACTAATCTGATGTATATGATATAAAGAAGAATATGATAGTATGATATAAAGACTGTAGTTTCTTTTACAAAATCTACTTTTAAAAATAAATTTGAACTAGCCGTTAGGTTTAACACAATGCTAGAACTGTCAAATATAAGCATTATTGTAAGCTGTTTACTGTAAGCATTATTAAAAATTATGAGTCAGCCATTTTTCTGACTTCATACAGAAATACAAACCATTTCACAAACACAAATACCTTAATTTGACCCACTGAGGGTTGATGAGGAAGACAGTGTAATGTACCCTGGAAACAAATACAAATAAAACAGTAGTTAGCAGGACCTCAATCCAGAGTGTGAATTATAAGGAAGTTTGACCATCGTAATGAAGACTTGAACTCCTCAAAGGAAGTCATATATGTTTAAACTGCATGTTTCATCATGACCCTGCCCTGAAGTTACTGAAAACCCAATTTTCAAGTGAACAAAAAATGAATTATTCAGGTTATCATGACGATAGCTCATGGATCGGGTCTTGTAGGTTTCCAACCTTCGGTTTCTAAACCAGAACTTTAACCACTACACCACAAGTTGTACATAAAGCATGTTTAAAAGTGTATGTGCTACAAAGTAATATTCACAACGGTAATATTCAAAAGGCCTCGTTATAGGTCTCTAGTGGTAAAGCAGTTTGATGATCTTGACGGATGAACAATTGCCCAAAAAAAGGAGCCAACAAAAATTGCAACTAAATAATAAATAATAGTAAATAACAATAGCAGTAAATGTAAGATTTTAGCAATTTATAGACTTTATAGACTAAACACAGATGTAACCTGCAGCGGTTTAAAAAAAGCCACAAGGCTAGTAGGCTAACATCCGTTTTTTGGTTTTTTGCAGACGTAGCACTGCTGACATTATTACAATAAAAGCTTCAATAGTTACTCAATATTATCATATCTTCTTTAATAGTAATGATCGAGTAATAACGGTTTTGATGGAAATATTAACCATTTCATGAGGAATTTTTATACGTATCCTACCATAACAACTGCTTTCACACAAGTGACGACAAAACAGTGCGCCGTATAACGGAAGTCCTAAAAAGACTAGCAGTAAAAAATTTATACGAATAAAAAATAAATGGCTAACAAATAAAATTGTAACAAATAATTACACCGCTTTATAAATTAAGCATATGTTGTTTAACTATATAGTAAATGTATATATATGATTTTTGGATTGAACCAGTAGGAGTCACAAACTTTTATTTTAACAACTAATATTTTCTAATATTGTAACAGCAGATTTATTACATGCCTATTACAGGCTTTATAAATAAACAAATAAATAAATAGCCGTAAAAGCAGATCAAGCAATTTGTTTCATTAAAACAAACTTATCTGTCACTTCCCTGTTTGTCAGCTCCAGTTAAAACCACATTTTGCTGCTGTCTTCATGTCCTGAACTTGTAGAGAGTAGAGGTTTACATCCTTTAGTTGCTCTTCAGGTTCTTCCATGAGCTTTGATCTCATAATCAACATGACAAATGTGAACATAGTTAAAAAAAAATAAATAAAAAACTCTGATTGATTGTTCTATAAAATGATGCGTGTGATGTGGTGGCTTTCTAGCTACAAATGAAACCGTTATGTATGCACACAGGATGCAGTTCTGATGATCAAAAACCAAAACCCCACAAACCACTGAAGAACGAGCACGCGAATAACATGTGAACAGCTACTTCTGATTAGTTCCCATAAAATAACATTAAATGTGCTTTCGATCCATATAACAACATTAACTGAAGTGTTAATATAACATAACTATAATGTTATAATTATTTAATTGCATATCTAAACCATTTTGAACAGTCAAACATCACATTTCAAAGCTAAAACTGAAATGATTACATTTTGTATCATTTTCTTGAATATGATTTTTCATTCCTGTATTGTCTTACATGAGAAATATTAATCTAAACATGTCAATATGCTTTTGTAACTTTAAGGAGACTTCAGGGGCAAAATATATATATTTTGTATTTTATATTTGTACATGATTGCTTGAGTGTTTCTTTCCTGAAACTTTAGAGAGGTCTCATCGTTAAATGTTTTTAAAGTTGAAGTCAAAAACCACTTCTTGTCTTTAGCCTTTGAGAGTGTGGGCTAGTCTTTGCTGTTTAGTAGAATGTGTGTTGTCTGAAGTTGTGTGTTTTAATGAGTGTTTCTTGATTGTACAGCACTTTGGTCTGCAGGTGCAATTGTAAAGTGCTCTATAAATAAAGTGAAATGAAATGAAAATGAAATGAAACTTTGTGCTTGTATGGAAGTTCAACAGAACTGAAACTTCAAAAGTATGATTCTGCCTCAAGACTCAAGAGCTGCTGGATCAAGCTATATTGGATTTGAGTATGAACATGTTAACAAACAATTTTGCCTTGTTTAAATGTGATGTTATATTCTAACACAATATATTTAGCTGTAACGTTTGAATGTAAAGGCTAGTAAGCAACAATAGAGTATGTGGTTTTAAAGGGGACCTATTATGCCCCTTTTTACAAGATGTAATATACGTCTCTGATGTCCCCAGAGCGTATATGTGAAATTTTAGCTGAGAATACCCCACAGATCAATTTTTATAGCTTGTTAAAACTGCCACTTTTAGGGTATGAGCCCAAATGTGCTGATTTTGAGTATGTTGCTTTAAATGCAAATGAGCTGTTGCTCCCGGAGAAGAGGACGGAGCTTCAAGAGCTCAAGCTCCGGCATTAGCAGTGTTAGCCTTTGCAAATAAACATTCCACTATTAGTACAAGCCTGTTATCTTTACAGAAAACTTACTCGGTTTCCAAGTCAGTCATCTGATTATACTGTGCATAATAAATTCGTGTTTATGTATTACACAGATGGGGAGCACTGGATAAAAATAACAACATAGCTGGTCTCATGCTATCACAAACTTTATAAGTCCCACTTCTGATTATGAGCTCGACAACTTCAAACGATCGACTCACATTGTTTTCATATGCAACTTTTAACTACTACATTCCTATTTAAGATCATTCTGATAGCACTTGAAGGCAGCATCAGTGAAAACAGGCAGAGACAATGATAGCTTTAGCAATTAGCCTTACAGTGTACCAAGAAGCTCTTTCAGAAAGGCAATTTGGAAAACAAACGCATGATATTTAGTTTTGTCTGGAGCTGACGTTCGCGCACGAAGCGCTGGTATTGATTCCTAAACATTTAGAGGGCGTTTCCGATTTTTCTGGGATATTTGCTTCGAAAATTAAATTTAACCGCAGTGTCCTCGGCTCAGATGAGGGGAGATTATGGCGACTCCTATGTTCATTAGTGCATCCCAAAACACAACACTTGTAAAGCCTCTTTGGCGCTGACATTGTATATATCTCCAGTAATGGCGGACCGCAGCTTCTCACTCAGGGCTGTGTTTATGCTAATAGGGCAGAGAGCATCACAAATGGGCGGGACTTTTTCCCCTCGGTGACGTGAACAGAGGGAGAATCTGAAACAGCTCGTTTGGAGAGACTGTTCATGATTTATTGGTTTTATTAAAAAAAATGAGTTGGTGGATTTTTAACATTATAGGCTGGTTGTTTTCACACACTGCAGCCATACAACTGTGTTCAAACACCTTATAAAAGTGATTTTTGCATAATAGGTCCCCTTTAAGACAAGACATAGCATTATGTCACAGTACTGGCATACTGCCTTGCTACACACAGTAGGGACCTGAGCAGAAGAACACCCTCTCCATGGTCAAACACATAGGTGGACCAGTCTTGTTATGGGGATGCTTTGCTGTTGCAGGAAGTGGAAATCTTGACTGTGTGAATAAATCTGAATGTTTACTGCCAATTAATTTTTTTCATTAACTCTATATACTCTTTTAACCTGTGTTTTGTTCAGTCATTTTAATAAAATACTTCTCAGTGCAGTCCAGGGCCGGCGCTAGCTATCATATTTATTATTTATTAATAATATGACAATATCATAGTTAATATTGGATAAATGGGAGGGAGAGATCCTGCCCATACCAACAACAACAACAACAACAACAACAACAACAAAAATTATAAAAGCACTGATGTTCATATACTGAAGTGGGATTCAGGAACTGTGAATAAATTACTGAAAAAATTACTGAACAATCATAATCATAATAATAATAATAATAATAATAATAATTTTATCACAGCTATAATAACATCCTCAACAAACAAAAAATAGATTAACTTAGATCAAATTTGATTAATGTGCACGTACAGTACCGGTAAAAAGTTTGGACACGTTACAGTTTTTAATGTTTTTGAATGAAGTCTCTTATGCTCATCAAGCTATACATTTATTTGATCAAAAATACAGAGAAACCAACAATATTGTGAAATAGAAAAGTTGAAAAATAAATAAAAAATAACAGCATTTATTTAAAATAGAAATCTTTTGTAACAATACAACCCTTTTATTCACAAAGATGTGTTAAAATGATGCTGAAAATTCAGCTATGACTCACAGAAATAGATATTTTAAAGTATGGTAAAAAATAGAACACCATTATTTAAAGTTTCACAATATTATAGTTCTTTCTGTATTTCTGATCAAATAAATGCAGACTTGATGACTTCTTTGGAAACCATTAAAAATAATAATGTGTCCAAACTTTTTGACTGTTACTAAGTAAAAATATACAAATTTAAAATGAAATGTTGTATAAATAAAAGTGAAAGTGAAAAAGCGAAAGTGAAGTGACATACGGCCAAGTATGGTGACCCATACTCGGAATTTGTGCTCTGCATTTAACCCATCCAAAGTGCGCACTCACAGCAGTGAACACACCCGGAGGTTAGGAATCACATTTTATTCCAAGTGCTTTTTATTGGGGGTGGGGGGCCTCCAAAATGAATTTTGCCTAGGGCCTCCTAATGTCTAGAACCGGCCCTGGTGCAGTCCAAGGTTTGTTTTTCTCCTTTCGTCATTGCCTCATATCCAACACATAACACTTTACACAGTGCCATCTAGTGGCTTTCTAGAGTAACAGTCACAATCAGTTGATATCATCACATCCCTCTTTCTTTAAAGAAACATAAACAAGTAAACTTATTTTATAAGACATCATAACTTGCACTTAGTATAACATTTGAACTCAGTGTTTATGTTTGCACTTTTTATACAATTAGTACAAATTATAATCTATAAACATTTTCTCATTGCTATATTTTTAGCAGTCTCTTACAGATTTAAGGTTTTTTAATGTGCCTTGCAAATCTTCTAAGTGGGAAAGTATGACTGTTGTATGATGTATGTGTGTGTATCCAATCGTTGTGGACAATGGAGTTGATTCAGACTTCGCATTCCATTGATTCAGGTCTTTCATTTATTGTCTTTAACAGATCACGTCTGTTCTGTCTGAAGATTTGTCCAACTGTTTTCACAGTATAAGGTCTTGGAGCTACTTCTTGAATAACTGTGGCCTTCTTGCTCCAGTTCTCATCACTTTTGTTTCTGGCAACATCATCCCTCACCAGTGGTAGTAGATACTTTGCAGCCCCGTCATAGTAGAACTTTTTTCTATCCTTCAGTTTCTTGAGCGTCTGTTTTATTTTCACATTTGCTTTTTGTTTTGAACAAAACGGTAATGTAGTGCAAAGTTTCTGATTCTTCAGCATCTCAGGGTGGTAAAGGAAGAGGAATCAGTTGCAGGGATAACAGAGATTTGAGTTTCAAACACAAAACAGGAACTCAGAAACTAGCCACTGTCCGAGAGGGTAACCAGGAAAGATTCCAGCCAGGTCCGTGGACAAGAATGTCAGCTCAGCATGAGGAGTCTAGGAAAGGGGTTTCAGAGTGAATGGCAGGGAGCAACGAGACAGACAAGCTCTCCAATGAACACCAGGGCACAGTGAATGGCGACTGTGAGAGAGACAGGGAGAGTGGTTCCAGGAGGATGAAGGCAGAAGCCTGGCTGACTTAACTGGAATCTTCTGAGGCTGGTGGACGAGACTGATATTAGCCGAGCAGGATGGATGGATAGAACCGGAAGGGCAGGGAAGCAGGTAGAGCTGGGCAGAGAGGGATGGGAGGGAGGAGGCAGGCAGAAGGGAGTCCAGCAGCCAGAGCAGAAGGGGGAGCAAAAGGGGGAAAGGGAAAAACAAAACCAAACTAAACTAAAAGGAGCTCAAAAAAAACAAGGAACTAGATAGCACAGAACTAAATCAAAAAGAAAAAACCCTAGTATCAAAAAATGTCAAATAAATGCAAAGGAAACTATGCAAGACTAGGCTTGACAACAGCAGGAAGAGGATCACAGTCAACAGAGGCAAGACCCAGTTTCAGCAAAGCAGGCCCTGCGTCCCAATGTGCATACTATCCACCCTATCGGCCCTAAATAGTGTGAAGTTGTTTGTTTAATATTAATTGTATTCTTTCTTTGCATGTTTTTGCCAAGGACTTTTATTTTGGTGTTGCGTCCTCCGAGAAGGAGGGTGATAAATGTGAAGAGGAGTGCGGGAAGAGAGGAGAGTAGAGTGTGGCGGGCACGGAGACTAGTTGCTCTCCTCCCGAGTTCTAGGGCTTTGCTCAATAAAAGTTACTAGCCGTCGATATTTTCAAGTCCATCGTCTTTATTCACATCAACCCACGGGCAGCTAAAACCCCACGCCTTACATATTTATTGGTGGCAGCGGTGGTTGTCTCCGGCGTCTTTGGAGAATTTGCTGTTGAACTGGTATGGTGACAAAGCCTAAAATATATGATAATCGCTGCCCTTTCATCATATATGCTGGATCAGTTGTACTAGTGGATTAATTTAGACTGAAACGCGTTTTGCTTTACGCACCGTTTCAATTACATGGACTGTATTCCGACGGACTATTTATAACTTTAGAGCAGTTTTGTTGTTTTCACCATCGTGTGAGTTTTCATTTCACGTTCAGTTGTCTGTTTCTTTAATTTTATTTCGGAAAAAAGTCTGTTTATGAAGTATTTACATAGACGTTCAATGTGGAAGAGCTTAAAGAGAGCACAGTGAGCTTAATTGGAGCAGCAACAATTTTTAATACATTTCATGTAATATTTATTAAAATGACAGGATTTTGCTAAATAAATAGTCTAGGTCATGTATTAAGTTCATGCATATTTTAATATGAACAACTATTATTAACAATATCTATGAAATTATACGTTTTCTTATTGATGTCACACTGAAGCTGTGTGATTTTCATAATCGTGTACCCTTTAAGCTCACCTTAAAATAAAATGAAATCTTAAAAATTACAGCACTGTAAAACGACAGACCAGCAATAAACTGACAATTTATAATATTATGGATGTAAAAGTACAAGCCAGTAATGCCTGTGAAGTAATATGTTAGCGTACACACAATCTTCAACAGCTAGTCAGCTAACTGTGTTCTGTAGCATCTGCGCTGTGTTGCTAAAACTATATTTTGGATCTAATGTAATTATTTCCCACATCCAAGTTCCAGGTTATAATATGCAAAAGTCTGAACAATAATCTCTTAATTTTACAATAAGTAGTGAAACTGACCCAAAATAAAGGCTTAAACAGCTAAAAAACACACATTTAAGGGGCTACTCTTTTGGTGAAAGTTTTTAGACAGCTTTCAAAATGGCCGCCAGACAGTGTGAACACATGGAGACTCATATCTCAGAGTGCAATGATCTGATTGACTTGAAATTATAGGAGGTATATAGTAACAAACACATCAATTGGTTAAGACATCAAGTAGGATAATACATTATTTTTTGCTTTTATAATCTGATCTCAAAAATGGAAGTGTGCTTAATGGGTACGTGAGCTTAATAGGTATGTTTACCCTATGCTGTGAGACCTCAGGTATGGACAAACCTCAGCTTGCCAAGGTACTTCCCTCAAGATTGGCAGGTGCTGCATTCAGTTACTGGGATAGTTTGTCGGATGACATAAAAGCTGATTACGACGCCACTTGTAGCAAATTAGCTGCAGTTTTCGATCAAAAACAGCTATTAAGAACCTTTCAAACTTACTTGAATGCCAGACCGCGTCTGAGTAACGAGCCATTGGAAGTGTATGCTGCCGAATTGACCCGCCTTGTTCACCAAGCTTTTCCGGACTATGGAGAATCAGCCATCAAAGGTGAAATTTTGCGACGTTTTATAGCTGGACTTGAACCTGCATTGCAAGCTAAGCTGTATGAGTTTGGTGTTACTACACTTGAAGATGCGATTAAAGTAGCTGGTCGGTGTGAGAGAGCATGTTCTGCAGCCACTGAGTCTTTAGCTCTGCCGGCGCCAGCTGCACTTCAGCCGGCCATGGTACACGACAGAGTCCACCAATATGCTTTCAGCACAGCTCAGTGACCTCCATCTGAAACTAGACAAACTTCAGTCTGTTGTTACTATGCTGATGCAGCCGAAGTCTCATTATACCAGTTCTGTTGATTCAGTGACTTCTCAACACAGAGGGGTGAGCAGTATTACAGACATCGCTCTCCAAGTCCACAACGACCACATTCACGCCATGTACACTTCACCGACCAGCAGCGGTCGGGAAACGAATGGTAGCTGGAGATGAGGGCCAATCTTCAGTTCAACTGTCAGCGGCCCATAGCGACAACACAGTGACATCTTCGGACTCTGCAATCTGGACACCATACATAAAAGGACTCGTTGAGGACCAAGAAGTCAGTGTTTTCCTTGACACTGACGCTGGTTTGTCGCTCATTAGTGAGGCCTTACGTCAACGCATCCCTGCACTGAAACATCGCCCCTTACTGAAAAGTTTCCAGGTGGCACACACACTGACAGGACACCAATTAGACATTTTAGGTTCATTACCTGTCACATTACGTCTTGGGTCACACACATTCAGTATGAACGTGTATGTTGTAAGAGACTCTAGACAGGATGCCCTTCTTGGGTGGAACTTTTTCAAAACACATGGTGCCTCAATTGACACAGCCTCTGGTACTTTTATGTTCAATAATGAGAAAATTTCCCTTCTCAGTTCCTCACATGCATTGCCTTTTTGCTGTAATGTGTTCTTGCTCTCACAGGTCTCAGTCCCCCCTTTGACAGAGATTGTTGTTCCTGCTTCAGTAGCATGTACCTCAGAAACAAGAAGTCAGCTTCATGGTTTTCAAGGTATTCTAGAACCGAATGTGACATTTGACAAAGACTTGGCTGTTGCTCGTAGCTTCTCTAATGTTGAAAATGGGCTCACTGTAGTTCATCTACTTAATCCTACACACCAGGACATTGAGCTGCCCAAACAGACCCATTTAGGTCAATTCTACACTGTACGTAATGTGCCTTCTGATTTCTATAGGCCTATGGATAGTCTTGTGGCTCAGGTCAGCCTGCCAAGCCTTTCATGCCAAATACCTGATGTTCACATGGGTACTGACACTCTTACTCCCAGTGAGGTAGAAGTAGTTAACTCCCTCCTACAGGAGAACTGTGATGTCTTTAGCACTACCTCTGCCGATCTAGGTAGAACTGATTTGATTAAGCATAGCATACAGACATTGTCTACGACCCCTGTGCGTCAGAGAGCATACCGTACATCTCCTGTCCTGCGAAAGGAAATCGACAACCAAGTACAGAAACTTCTTGATGCTGACTTAATTGAGCCTAGTCATAGCCCATGGGCCTCCCCGGTCATACTTGTCCGTAAGAAGGATGGCTCTTACAGATTTTGTATCGATTATAGACGTTTGAACTCAATTACTATCAAAGATGCTCACCCACTTCCACGTGTGGATGACAGTTTAGACGCCCTTTCTGGAGCCACCTTGTTTAGCACTCTAGATTTGTCCAGTGGCTACTGGCAAATTCAAATGGATGATGCTAGCAAGGAGAAAACTGCCTTTACTACAGGTGATTCCTTCTATCATTTTAAGGTCATGCCAATGGGCCTTACTAATGCCCCCCCAACATTTCAGCGATTGATGGAGCTTGTTCTCCGTGGCCTCCATTGGTCCAAGACTTTAGTATATCTTGATGACATCATAGTCTTCAGTAAGACCTTTAAAGACCACATTCATGATCTCTCTGAAGTGTTTGGTAGATTACGGCAAGCTGGCCTCAAACTCCATCCTCAAAAGTGTCAGTTTTTCAAGCAGTCTGTACTCTTTCTAGGACATGTTGTTTCGAAGGATGGCATTCAACCAGACCCCAAAGTGACTGAGAAAGTGTTGAACTGGCCTCGTCCAACTACACCTACAGAGATTAGAGCTTTCATAGGCCTCTGTTCCTACTATCGGCGTTTTATCAAAGACTTTGCAGAAAAGGCAGCCCCTTTACACAGCCTTACGAAGAAACATGCCAAATTCACATGGAGTGAACAATGTGAGGACACTTTTCAGTATTTTCGGCATGCTCTAGCTTCCCCTCCTATTCTCACCTACCCTGATTTCAGCAAGTCTTTTATTCTGTATACGGATGCATCTCTCTACCATTGGCTCCGTTCTTGCACAACAACAACAGGGTGTTGAAAAGGTAGTAGCCTATGCCAGTCATGTGCTAAGTGCAACAGAGCGCAACTGGTCCACCTTTGACAGAGAATGGTGGGCTATTGTTTGGTCCATTAGCCATTTCTCACACTACTTTCAAAAGTGCTCCTTTGTGATTGTTAACGATCAATGCCCTTTGTTAGGTTTAAAGAAAATGCTCATTTTGATCGAGAGATCCAATGGATTTAGGCACGCTGGGCACTGGAGCTTCTGAGGTATTATTTGGCCATAAAACAGGAATGGCACAAAGCACACAAATGCAGACTCATTATCTAGACGCCCAACTCAAAGTGATACCACTCCTCAGCCTACTTCTGATCACTCAATATCAGGCAAGTCAGAACCTCCTTTAGTCACACCCCCTCTTACTACTCATGCTGTCATAGACCTTTCTCAGACTTTGTCAGTCGATATTGCACAGTGTCAAAAAGATGATGTCACACTGAGGACAGTGAGTGAGTGGTTGAAAGATGGAAGGAGACCTCCAGGTTGGGCTCTAAAGAACGGTTTGGCAGAGCTCAAAATATACTGGTGACAGTTTGATAGACTGCATTTGCAGGATGGGAAAATCTACCGTTTTGCCTGTAACAAACCTGTTGGGGAATCACAGTTAAAACCCATGGACCAGGTATGATGAACAAAGACTGTGAGTCAGAGTTGAGATTAATTAAAGAAATATTTACTGAAGAAAATAGTTTGCAGTTTCATCAGCAGAAGTCAGCTTCAACACTCGCAATGGAGTTCGTTGGCCGCTCTGCGTACATGTTCTAGACACCAATAGTTGTACTCTAACAGAGGTCACTGATTACGTCAATACATAGGTAAGCAAGATTCTGGTTGGTAGATAAACTTAGAAAATCTCCACACATGGATGTAAAACTCGAAGCATATCATCTAGTGATTATATTTGGTGACAAATGATGAGAGGTCAGACGCAATAGGTCTCTCCAGAGACTTATATCTGTTACCCTGGACATCAGGGTGACGACAAATGACGATTTCCTCCTAGAGCTCTCTCTCTGCATCTAGCTGCAAAGATAGACTTTCACACACATATGCAGAGAGAATACTTATCTGTACTTCAAGGTTGCCGCGCTCTGACCTGAATATTATCAGATATGGTTAACTACACACACACAATCAGATCAGCTTCTTAGAGAGTAAAAAGTCAAACTAAAGCCATATTCAACTTATTTTCTAATATGCATAAATGTAACTTTGATAAATAATTATTCAAGAAATATTATAATTAACATTATTACGAGGGCCATTGTAGATCTGCAATCCACTCCTTCAAACCAAAAGAGTCACCTACTCTTCCTGTAGTCATTCCCAGCAAAGCTGTCCCCCAGGTGTTACAGTTTTTACATGGACATTCCACTGTAGGTCACCTTGGTCATAAAAAGACAATTGCAAAGCTAGAGAGCATTTCTACTGGCCATAAATGGCTAGAGACAAAGAGAACTACTGCCAACAGTGTGTCCCATGTCAGTCAAGATCTATGCCAGTCCCACATGATGTAGCTCTCCTGCAGACTATTCATGCCAGTCATCCTTTTGAAAAGGTGGCAGCTGACATTACCGAGCTTCCTGTGTCACCATCATGCCATAAATATGTCCTCGTTCTTCAAGACTATTTCACCAAGTATGTGAATTTGTATCCTATGAAAATCCAAAGAGCTTTAAAGAGATGGGTCTTTAATCTAGATTTAAACTG
Organism: Tor tambroides; assembly: GCA_021397915.2. NCBI lineage: Eukaryota > Metazoa > Chordata > Actinopteri > Cypriniformes > Cyprinidae > Tor > Tor tambroides. Next base: position 5,623 of record JAFVLL020039774.1, on the reverse strand, counting down.
ACAGAGTGTGTCTGCCTCCCGAACAGTGTTAGGTAGATTGTTCCAGAGTTTGGGCGCTAAATAGAAAAAGGATCTGCCGCCCGCAGTTGATTTTGATATTCTAGGTATTATCAAATGGCCAGAATTTTGAGAACTCTGAGGATATCTATGTGTTAGCTCAGTGACTGCTCCCCTTCTTAGGGTCTTTAAGTAGCGGTCTCCTTGAGCCCTTGCCTAGACAGTGCTATCTCCCCTGCTAGGGTTGTAAGTAGATAGCCCACTTTCTGTGGTCTGGGCAGCTTTGCAGGAAGGCTATCTACGATAGCTGTTTATTGTTTACTTTGATACTGACAAGGATTGGGGTCCTCTTTAGTGTAACCATTTGAGGGTGGTTATATTCCAGCCATTGTTATGGCAGGATGGGCTTACCTGAATACAGCTATCTGAGGCTAGCTGTGTTCTACTGCAGTTGCGGTGAGCCCTCTTTTGGAGTGGTCCCCTTCCCTAGAGCCTAGCTATCTGAGGATAGCTATGTGCTAGCTCAGTGATCGCTCCCCTGCTTAGGGTTTTAAGTAGCAGCTCCCTGAGCCTTGCTCAGACAGTTATCTCCTGCTAGGGTCAGGCAGATGGCCCACTCTCTGTTGTCTGGGCAGCTCTGTAGGAAGGCTATCTTGACTATGTTATTCTGGTCCACAAGCCTTCATAAGACCTTAGGGGACATAGCTATCTGAGGATAGCTGTGTACTAGCTCAGTAGCTACTCTCTTTACCTGGGATTTAAGTAGCGATCTCTTGATCTCCTCTAGAGGCTTTCTAGTTAGCCTCTTCAGTGGTCTTGTGTATCCAGGCTAGTTCTGCTCACATAGCATAGTTATCTGAGGATATCTGTGCCCTTAACTTGGGTGGGATGTTCCCCTTTATCTGTTCGGGTTCCCCTGTTTCTGCCAAGTTGTGTGAGTGGCCCGTGGCATCAGTGGCATGGCCCCTTTCTAAGGGAAGGCTTAGGTGTATGTATGTCGTTTCCTTGGTGCTCTCCTACCTGGTGGACAGGCATGCGCCTCGGCACGCCATGGTTGGATCTCGTTCCCTAGGGGGCCCAGCGTGGAGTTCCCTAGAAGGAGAATGTCTCGGGTTACACATGTAACCATGGTTCCCCGAGAGGGAACAAGATGCTGCGTCCCCTTGCCATGCCTTCGGCCTGCCTGTCTACGTCTTCTTCAGACAGCTAAAGTGGGTGACGTATTCAGCAAATGCCCTTTTATACTTCCAGCCACCCCACCTATGACGTCATGGGCCATGTGGGCCAATAGATTGGCGTTGTTTCACACGTGCTTCAGACACCTGTCATGCAGGCTGCATTCCCCATAGTTCCCACTAGGGGGCGCAGCGTCTCGTTCCCTCTCGGGGAACCATGGTTACATGCGTAACCCGAGACGTTTTACTACAAATTAAACCAAAAAACCATAGTTACTAATTAAATGGTAATCACAAATTAACCATGGTTTTGCTACACTAACCATAGTTTAGCAACAGTATTTGTAGTAAAACTGTGGTTATACAAATGGTAATCAATAAGCCAAAAATTAATGGTTACTACACTTTTACTACAATAAAACCATGGTTAATTTTCATAAGAGAAGGTGCACTTGGACTGAATAATACATTCTGCAGCATGCATCATTCTGGTAATTAGGAATAAGTTATCATTAAATTAGTATGGTTGTGTTGTAAAAAGGATGAACAGTGGAATTTCAGTTAATAAAAAAACAAAAAAACAGTGTCACAATGTGGCCAGTGTATCCAAAAGGATGCCAAAAGGATGAACAGTGGAATTTCAGTTAATAAAAAAAAACAACAACAGTGTCACAATGTGGCCAGTGTGTCATGACATCATTAGTATGAGTGATAAGAAACAACAAATATACAATGAGGTCAAGTATCATGCTATAATGAAGCCCAAAAGTATGTCGTCATCTGTGTCCATATTCACACGTGCCTGGAATTGACCGCACTAATTGGTGAGTTCACTAGGTGGCAGCACTCATTGTTGGGCCACTGCTGTTAAGTACTTGCCAAAAAAGTAGATTTAAAGGTAATACAACAAAAGAAGATAAAGGTGGAAACAAGAACAGATGTGCAAGGAGGTCAGAAAGTATGATATGTAGTATTCATAAGATGTGATAATTTCTTGAATTTTAGAGTATTTTAGAACATTAAAGTTAGTTTTTCTTATGAAATATGCACCTTTTAGGCCTATTTCTTCTTTGTTCACTTCTTTGTGCAGTTCTTTCAAGTTAAGCCGATCATGCACGGTGTGTACTGTATGTGGTGTTCACACCAGAAGACGTGTTGAAAGCCCCCCTGCCTCTTTTTCTCTCTGTAGGTAACTGATGAAACATTGGGCTGTGTGATTGTGGGCCTGGTTTGGGCCACCATGGGGTAAAATTGGTACCTTTATTTTTAGAGGGCCATTCTTTACGTTTGGATGTGAAAAAGAGCTGGATGGCTAATTAACTGAATGTCTGTGCCATTTAAGTGAAAAAAAGATTCCAGCGTTAAAAATCTCCAGCTGTGATCACCACGCAACACAAATCCAGGGCCAGAAGTTCTCCACAGACATGGTTAGGTAATAACAACGTTCGGCGCACCAGCGGAACCAGCACCAAGCAAAGCCCCTGTGGGCGGCTACTGTGCAAATCAACAGGATTGTTTGAAAAACAGCTGGTGTTTCACAGTTTGACACCACTAGCTTCTGCCTCCTCCCTTCCTGGTGCTATCTTGTACAAACCATAAGCACACAAACATTCATTTCATTCATTTTTTCTTGGTTTAACACCAAAACTACTTCTTAGCTGAAATGATAGGTTTTTAGTCACTTCTTTCATTATCAAGGATGTTACTGTTTACTGTGTTCCTTCTATCTACCAAAGAAACCCATAAAAACATGTTGGTTTGAAGTGAGACAGATACAAAGAGATGGTTTTCTGCATTCAACTATAGAACATGGAAAGCTATAAACCTGTTATTTCCTTGGAGGAATAAGTAACATTATATAGACTGTAGACAAGATACATTATCACTGTTACATGCTTTCATTCCCAAGGTAACAGCACACATCTCCTGTGTCACATGTCTTGACACACGTGTCTAGTTCACACATGTTGTCTTTGTGCACAGTGAACAGCGTATGTTGTGAACGGCTGCTGAGATCCTGTAGTTGGGATAAACAGACCATCAAATTATCCTGTTGCTGAAGAAAACAGCTCCACAAACCTCCAGGCCAGTCACACTTTTGCAGACAAAACTCTGCTCTCAGTGCATTGCTTCTACTTATGTAAATATGGAGAACAAGCATTGTCTTAGACATGAGAAACCCAGAGATAGTTCAAGCAAAAATAATATTCTGTCATCATTTGCTCACTCTCATGTTATTCCGAACCTGTATAACCTTCTTTCTTCTGTTGAACACATAAAAAGACCATCTGAAGATGTTTCATCAATCAGTGGGGTCCAAAACAACATTTATTTTTATTATATGGACAAAAATAAATAAATAAATAATCAAGGAGACTTTTTTTCAGAAGACAGAAGAGGTAAAATTTTAACTTCCAAGGAGGTAAAATAATATCTTGTGGTTCGAAAACAGAATAATTACTTTCACAGAAGCAGAGAACATATAGTCTGATTGAAAGCTTGGGTAATAGCTGTGGTGTGGTTGGCCATAAATCACCTTCAACCTTCTTTTGTTATGGTTTTACCTATAAACAGTAAAGCTGGGATACTGTCATTTCAGGAGACATGCAAACCACCAAACTGAATATGGCATGAGAGCTTATCATTCATCTGTGTAATAAGAAGTTGCTGTGACAGGCCCTTCACTTTGGTGGGGCTCTCAGCTGCTTCACAACCACTTCAGTCAGATAATGAAGTTGGCAGTGCTGGGCCTTGTTTCATGGATGTGCAGCTCATTAGTGTCAAGCTTGTAATAGTCTTCTGTCTCTTTGAAATGGTAGACGAGGATTAATACCCTGCACCATTAAAGCAGGAATAGGCCTTGGCACTTTTTGGTGGCCCTATGAGAAAGCTAAGAATCCGATTGGGTATTGACATGCAGTGGGTCTCCAGATAGATTCATGGATTCAAAGGTGTCACTAAGGTACCAGTGGAAATCTATTTGATCTAAAAATGGGCCAGGCTTTGGGTTATCTCGCTCTCTCTGTGTCTTTCTCTCTCTCCTTTATTATTTGTCTTTCATCTAATGTTCTGCTTGACTTCCTGTCGTTGTTCATCTGTGAGATTGAACCTCTGAAATGCTCTGCTGGCTCTCCACATAGCCGTCATGGATAAAGGTTTGCAGATGGGAAAACAAAGAAAGAAGAATAAAAGGAAGGAAGGAAGAAGGAAGTTCATTACTGAGGTGATAATGCTGAAAAGCAAATGATTGGCAGCAATGGTCTGAAACTGCATGGCGGTGTTGTCCTTCACAGACTCATGGGCAGGATACAATTTCTCCAGCTCAACATTAATAAAGCAGTCAGCATTCCTGTTTTCTGTTTTGCAAAGAATATGTCTGCAAAACATATTTAGCACAAAATAACAACTAAAATCAAACAAAATGAAGATGCTACAAGAGTCTAAGTATCTAGACAATTCCTTCACAAATGTACCAAATCGAAACATAGCACCTCATAGAACGTTCCAGAAATCATAGAACTGTCTGTCTCAAGGATTTCTTCTATCTTCTAAACACTTATGATTTCAAATATATCATGTATTCTTTCAAATCCATGGAGACACAGTGATGCTCTTTATTGTATCTATCTCCAAGGTCAGTTCACACACACACAATCTAACATCATCCCGTGACTGTGTAGTTCAAAGCAAAGAGGCAGAAAATGCTTTCATACTCCTTAGGACACAGAGACAATGAACATAAGCAATAAAAGACCTTACACATCATTAAAAACAATTAAAGGCTGAAACGCATGCCAGGAGCCATCCAGGTTGTAAATATGAAAGCTGTTGAATACCAGAACTGATATCAAAACATTGTCTGAGGAAACTTTTTTTTGTTGTTGTTTGGGGTGGGGGGCTGGTCAGATTTTTCCATCTTCCCCCTAAATGTTACTTGTCTGTGCTCTATTTTCTTTATATTGATGAACTGTATTCATTTACACACACACACACACACACACACACACACACACACATATATATATATATATATATATATTAGTGCTGTCAATCGATTAAAAAAAAACTAATTAATTGCACATTTTTCTGAAATTAAGCCCACCTAACATTAAAGTTTTTAAATATGCTTTTATATTGCAATAATTTCACATTCAATCTTCAAATTAATGTACAAACAACATAAAGACAGTATATTTTTAATATTTGTTTAATGGCATCTTTATTTTTATGACTGAAGGCCAGTATCACTGATACCAATTAATACTGATTTCCCTATAAAAATGTTTTCCCCTAATATTTAACCATTGACTATAGTCATTCAACTTTACATTATAATTAAGAGCTATCAATTTTAAAATTTATTAGACTTTAAAAATAACTTCTAATTTAAGTGAACTTAAAACAATCTTCACATAAACCCATTATAATAAATGTCATATTTATCTACCTGT